>JAPDLB010000080.1:0-159940 GCA_027569935.1 Clonostachys sp. G952 | reverse complement strand
CCCCCCCCCCCCCCCCCCCCCCCCCCCCCCCCCCCCCCCCCCCCCCCCCCCCCCCCCCCCCCCCCCCCCCCCCCCCCCCCCCCCCCCCCCCCCCCCCCCCCCCCCCCCCCCCCCCCCCCCCCCCGGTAATCTTCATCAGAAGGGGCCAATTCTCTCGGGGTCCAGCAGCTTGTTTTGAAGAAATGCACTCCAGGTTCGAGATTGGGTAGCGCGCAACGCCATATCTGACTGCGGATTTCGGGTGGAAGCTGGGGAAAGAGATGAAAGGTTTTCATTTTTGGTCCTCCGTCGATTGCCTCGCTGTGGCCACATACCAGGGAGATCGAAGTACACAGTAGATTGTGTAAACGAGTTGTAGACGAAATGGAATAAATAATCGCAATAGACGGCAGGGATCCCTGGGTGGAGAAGGAATAACAGTTAGTATGTAGGCCTGGTTGGAATTAGGAAATCGCCGCGGTGGTATATCTGCCCATGCAGCTTGGCAGAGCTGGCCGGCCAGGACTATCATTGGACGTTTGGACGCAATCGCAAAAGCCTGGATAATGCCACCGTTGGCTGGATTATGTGAGTAAATGGGGTGACGACAATTTCCTCGCTCCTATTCGAGTTTGGGTAGATGGCCCGACATCCACGTGTCGACTGCACATATGCGGGGTGTGATGGATGGAGTTGGTGTGCAATAAAAATAGCAGAAATTAACGAGTCAGTCAATACCGTCACGATTTCAAATTCCAAAGTCCCAAACTGTGCTTCTGAATAGAAAAACTTCTGTTTCGCCCATTCGTATAGACGTAACTGGGAAGTGAGCCAAGGCTTGAGTAGACGAGCAACCCGGCCTTTTGGGTTGATCTCAAACGCATGTATTGGCGCTCAATCAAAGAATAAATTAAAGTACCCTAAATATAGCTTTTTTATTGTGCTTCTCTCGAAACGATATGGCAGCCTTACGAGAAAAAAAAGTCGGATTCATGTTTTGCCCTTGGCGCTGAGGAGGGCGAAGGTGTATAAAAGCCGGCTGTAGCTGCTGAGGAAAACCACAACGGCATCATTCAACTTGAACTTCAATCTACATTCTTCGATACAGCCAATCAACTTTCGTCGCTGAATCACCAAATTTTAGGTGGAACAAGACGCAGAGAATCGTGGTGAGATGTGATATGCATATACAAGAGACAGCAACTCCCAGTTGATTACCTGCGCCCTGTTGAGGTGAGGGTATGAGTGTACAAGAGGCAATGGATCAAGTTTGTCCAATTCTCGTTTCTTTCTATTTTAGGCCCCGAGTTCCAGGAGGCAGAGCGGTCCAACTCCTTGAATGGTAATGGGATCATTTTTGTATAGTCATGGTTATTAAATTCTGTCTCGAGAATTATCTATGTTCGAATTATGTGGTAATGGACCTTTCAAAGTAGAGCTATTAGCGCTCTCC
This sequence comes from Clonostachys sp. G952, assembly GCA_027569935.1. Classification (NCBI taxonomy): domain Eukaryota; kingdom Fungi; phylum Ascomycota; class Sordariomycetes; order Hypocreales; family Bionectriaceae; genus Clonostachys; species Clonostachys sp. G952. The sequence goes on along the minus strand of JAPDLB010000080.1, from coordinate 158,508 downwards.
TATAAGAGGACATGCGAATCCATTTCCCCCTGAGAGTTTATTATTAGCCCTTAGTAATCCGATCATTCTACTGACAAACTTGAAAATGGGCAATGTAGTCTTTGAGTGCCTCAAATTCAATATCACCCACTTGACATTTGATCCAACCCAAAAATCCATTATGGTTAAATTCAAGCTTCATCCAGTGTACCCCTCTAATGGAACGGCACTGGGTCTAAATTAGCAAGTTTACGAGTGGACAGAGGTGTTTGCCATTTCAGGGTTGCTGTAGGGTGACATTTGTTTGAAAAACTTGCTCAATTGTTCTCTTCCCGTCGCACAAAAGTCTTGGCGAGCAGATTTCCCAGCAATTATCAATCGTGATTATATCGAATTGAATAATTTTGTAGGCTCGCATTGGCTGGTTTCCGATTACCGAGGGGCTGGCTAATGGTTTCATGTGCTCGTCCAGTTCTCAGCGTATTTTACTCCAATTGAAAACTTGATAAATTGATAAATACCTTCTTGTCTCGCATTGTATTGTGTCTCCAGCTCTCTTTCAACCTCCTTCTTCATTCATCATTCTCTTAATACACTCGGTCTCTACAATTTCACCAGTAATGATGCCAGACGCTGCTAAGAAGGGCCTTTTAGCTCTTCTGTCTCTCTCTGGGGCAAGACTAACATCTGCCCAGAGTTCTGGGCGTCCTGGTCATGGCCTGGTCGGCTATCCCATTATCATGTACCAGCCTGAGTGCGCACATGCATGCCGGTCTGCGTTGCCACGTTCGTCCATTCCTTGTGACATTCACCTAAATGGTCACCACAGCAGTACCGTGTCGGCCGAGTGCCTGGCTTTGAGCGAGCCTTTCCTATTCTCAGCTGCTTGGTGTATATACACACATTGTCCGGATGAGAATGTTGCTGTCTCGACACTGGAAACGTTTTGGGAGACCGAACTAGTAGGACGAGAATTGAACCAACCAAAGCCTAAATATACATATCAGGAATCCCTTGCTCTTGTGAAAAACGATCCGCCAACCACTATACTACCGAAAAAGGCGGCATTCAATAGGACGACCCTTGTTAGTGACGAGTCTTATACCGCGGCTTGGAATGGGAACACAGCTTTCGAATATACAGAAATTAACCACCAGAAATTATCGTGAGTAACCTCTTCTTGAAGGGTTTCAAGACAATTGCTAAACAAGAACAGCCTCATTGTCCTGGTCACAGGAGCCGGAATCCCGATCCTGTTGTCACTGCTCCGGTTCATACCCTTCCCAGCCACTTTGGTTGACCAATTTCATGGCTACATCATTGAGCCTCCGTTATTCGGAGGACGCCACGCGAGTCCGATATTAGGTCTAGGACTCGTCCCAACTAGAGGCCAGTCTCTTTTCATTCTGTACCTGATTGCCATCAATGTCATATTTGTGGCAATCGGATATAAGCCTCGCCAACCAAACTCCTGGTGGGAACACGGTCTCTGGGAGGAAATCCTCAATTATGTGGCAAATCGTACTGGGATGCTGAGTTTTGCCAACCTCCCGCTCCTGATTCTGTATGCAGGTCGCAATAACGTTCTTCTCTGGTTGACAAGCTGGTCATACTCCACCTTCTTGTTGATCCATCGCTGGGTTGCCTTTCTCTGTGTGCTTCAAGCCGCAATCCACTCAGCTCTTTGGTTACATATTCATGTAGGGATCTCTCAAGACCACAGCGAAGTTGCCGCTATCCCCTACTGGTACTGGGGTATCATCGCGACGCTGGCCCTCGTCCTCATTCTCCCTTTCTCCCTGCTGCCAGTCCGTCAGAGAATGTACGAGTTCTTCCATGCGGCACATATCGTTCTTGCGATTCTATCTATTGTCGGATGTTGGTATCACATCATCTACCGCTACAAACGTCAATGGGGATATGAAAACTGGGTCATCATGGCTTCTGTCATCTGGGCCTGCGATTGGGTCCTCCGAGCAGTAAGAATGGCTGGAAATGGAGTTAAAAGAGGTTATGTCACTAAACTCGGCGACGAGTACATTCGCCTGGACGTGCCCGGCCTGAACTGTCCAGGTCACGCCTACATGTACTTCCCTACTCTCACGTGGCGAGTCTGGGAAAGCCACCCCTTTTCGGCAATCGGTGTGTCTCAACTCACAGGTCTGGAGACGTGTTCAAGCCATGTGCAAGTTCCTGAACCTAAAGTCATTGACTCAGAAAAGGCTATTGGGTTGACGAGTGTCGTTACGGCAGGCGAAACCTCGTCATCCACCTCGCCACAGGAGGGTGACTTAGTTGCTCATACAACAAAGATAGGAGTGAGCTTCTTCATTCGCGTGGATAATGGTACAACATCTCTTCTTGCTGCCCATGCTGGTAAGCCTGAAGGAATATCTCTAGTCGCTGAATGCTATAACCATCAGTCTGTTCTCCGCCATGATCTTCATGGCGGACCAACTTCAAGTCATCCAAATCTTGTTGTTATTGCAGGTGGAGTGGGAATTACTGCAGTTCTGCCAAAACTCGCTGCATCACGAGCCCTTTTCAAGAAACCGGTCGGCAGGAGGACGCTTTATTGGGGTTTACGTGACGAGGGCTTATGGCTTTTCAAGGCCGTGGAAGACATGATTGGGGGTTGCGAACAACACAAGGGAGAGCCTAAGGGAGGCAAAGGAGATCGGCAAAATCACAACCAAACTGAACGGAGGTGGGGTGATGTTGATGTCCATATCGGAGTTGGAGAAAGATTTGACTTCAGGGCTGTGATAGAGGCGGAGCTAGCCACAACTCATGGCCAAGGAGGCACCGTCATTCTCGTATGTGGCCCTAGAGGGATGGCAGACGAGGTCAGAATGGTTGTTACTGCACATAAGAGAAAGGGTGTTGCCGTCAGGCTAGTCGAGGATAGTTTCTCTTGGTGATAGTCTAAATGAGAGTTTTCTCCATTGTCCAACATTCTATAGAATATTTTCGGATTTAATTTTCTATTTAATAAAGCTGCGAAGCGTAATTTCTTTCCACAAGTTACCTCTGTTGAGTCAATAATACAGTAAAGGGAGATGAACAGTGGATAAATCACGCCTTGAACCAAACATGCGTCACATACAGCATACACTTTAGAGTAGCTGGGCTTCTACACACAAAGTGAAGCGATGGTTCCGGTATGGGTTGGCCTCAGGTACAATGTCTCGCCCTTTCGATCGCGAGGAAGCCACAGTGCTGCTTCTAGAGCTACAAGATCGCCGAGGAGCTTGTCCAGAGCTGAGGTATCAAATGATGAATTTAGCATAAATTTGTAGTTGAAGTCGATTTGAAAGAGACGAAGTTTACCATCGTCGCCCTGGTAGGCTTTGGTGCCCCCGAAGCACGCCGTGTAGTACTGGAGAACACTGGAATTGAGAAAAACCAATAGAGGGACGTATGGGCGAACCTCGGGAGCTGCCCAACCGCTCGCTTTACTCCAATGGCAGACCGGCATATCCGGTGCAGCCGGTTCAACTAAGATCTGCCACTGGGTGTGTGAGAATGGGCGTGGTCAGGTGCTATGTCCACCCCAGGTGAGCGAGTCTGTTCGTGTTAAATTTGTCATTCGGCGTGTTCGGTATAATGACTGGTGCGTCTTGAAGAGTCCGAACGCGCCGAGATCAACTGAGTGCATATCAACAAGTGACCTAGCGCCAAGTCTGCGCCCAATCAAGAAGACAACAGAGCGGAGAGACTTTAACATAGAAAACCATGTCCCTCTCGGATGCGGACGCACGGCCAGCCTCATCTTGATCTTCGCCTTTTCAAGTCTTGCCGCGTTTCTAGTAGTAGTAGTAGTAGTAGTAGTAGTAGTAGTAGTAGTAGTAGTAGTAGTAGTAATAGTGGCGGGGATGAGCACATGCAAGTATAGAGCTGCTATAACAAGGACTTATTTTCCTGTTTGGACCTATATCTTCTCATTTTTGGCTTACCGGTATGAGCCAAACAGACCAAGATTGCACACATAGTCAGGCTTGCAAAACTTAAGACAGGAACTTCTTCCCATACATAGAATTGAAACTCGTTTTGAAGCTTTGCAATCAGGGCATTCGGTAGAATAGCAAACACCTGATTAGTTTCTGTTTCAGCATCCAACTTGTATCCTGCGCCCTTAAGACCAGCGGACAGGAGCTGTGCCATTTCGTTGGCGTGCCTCGCCAACTCAAAGTAGAGATTGGAACGGAACATCTCCAGGAACTGGACTCCGAGGATCCGACCCTTGGCGAGGAGGCCTCCACGTTGCTTGATATGGAACGAGAAGTCTTCTGCAAGTGCTTTGTTGTTGATAACAATAGCTTCGCCAAGGAGCATTCCCACCTTCGTGCCGCCAATCCAGAAGAGGTCAGTTAACCGGACCAGATCTGGTAATGTCACGTCATTCTTCACCGCTGACAGGGCGGCTCCGAGACGAGCGCGCCATCAAGAAAGAGAAGCAGGCCACGTTTCCGGCATAAGACGGAGATGGCAGTCAGCTCGGCCTTGGTATAGAGAGTACCGACCTCCGTAGCGTTTGATAGATACACAAGCCGGGGCTTCCCCATATGAGGGTAGTGTGCATTCTTGTTTAGCGCATCTTGTATACCCTTGGGTGTTAATTTCCCGTTTTCTTGGTCAACAACGATGATCTTGTGTCCTATGGCCTCAATTGCGCCGGTCTCTCTGACCAAGATATGCCCAGTGCTAGCCGAGATGACGGCTTCGCGGGGACGTAGGCAGTTTGCAATGGATATTATGTTGGCAAGGGTGCCACTCGCAACAAAATAAATTGCAGCATCAGAAGACTGCAACTTCTCTCGGAGACATTCTTTGGCCTTATCGGAGTACTCGTCGTCCCCGTATGGCTTTTGCTGTGAGAGATTGGTTTCGCAGAGTTTGTCCAGGATTTGTGGGTGTGTGCCCTCGCTGTAGTCGTCTAGGAAACTGCTTGGGGACATGTTGGCGAGAAGCCTTAAGAATCATATTATCTCATATACAAGTGAAGGTATTATAAACCTAGGTTTTTAACTATAAGCTATCCGACTACGGCTACCCTGTAGCCAACTTCAAATAACCCATCTATAGCGCCGGCCTGGATACGGCCAGACTGAGCGTAATAAACTAGCTCCTTAGTGCTTATATATTAGCTATAACTTATATAGTATTTAAGATAATCTAATCATCCTACTTAGAATAACTCTAATTAGTTATATCCCTAATCTACCCTAGACCCCTATCCAGCGTAAGTCGCCAAACCATCATAACTATTGTCCTCTTATTCTCGCCAATGGTTTTGCGTTACGCATATGATAAAGCTATCTAAGTCTTCTACAAAGACAGCAGGTTTCTCCAGGGCAGCAAAATGCCCCCCATTTCCGTGGATTCTAGACCAAACAAGCCTCCCAGTGCTGTTGACCCAGGCCACAGGACACGGCGCGATCTCCTTAGGAAAATACGAGTACCCTAGGGGAACATGTAAGTAGTACTCTCCTGAGCCATGAAGATTACTAGGAGGAGATCCAGCATTCCTATACGGAAAGATAGAGCGCGGAAATGACGCGGTAAACCAATATAAGGTCACAGCATCGAGGATATGGTTCAGGGACGGAGATTCTTCACTCCATTCAAGATACTTCTCGCCAATCCACGCTAGAAGCGCGAGAGGATTTGTAGAGAGGACTAAGCCAATTGTTGCTGGTCGGGTACTGTGCAAAGCTGCGTATGCAGTTCCATGGCTGATGAAGCGCTGCGAACGACGCAGGCCGGCCAGATCCACGGTGCTAAGATCTTTCTCGTCGAAGCTGTCTGGAGGCGACATGGGGCAAAAGTTCACTGTCATAAAACTTAGCGCAGGGTTTTGCATCAGAATATGGCTACTTACAGTGTACTGCTTTACAATGAATGGACTTCGCTCCTAAGATCCGACTAAGGAAGCTTCCAATATCGCCTCCTTGTGCCACATACCCACTAGAGAAGCCTAGTCCCACCATCAAAGAGTCTAGGATCTGAGCCTGGTCTTTGAGTTCAAAGCTTCTATCCACAGGAGGTCCTGAAGAGTATCCATAGCCAGGAAGAGAGGGAACAATGAGGTTGTAAGGGAGGCTTTTAGAGGTAAATTTCTCCCTATAGATGTCTAGGACATCTAGAAATTCTAAGAAGCTCCCTAGTGTATATGAATCAGAACCAAAATTTGTGAGCTAGCAGTAAAAGGAGCATACCAGGCCACCCATGAAGTAAGAGTATTGGTATAGCATGTGGATTTTGAGAAAACAGTGCAATAAAATGCACAAAATAATCTTCCCTCTTATACTTGATTGTAGCCATGAAATTTGGAAATGAGTTGATTCTGTTTTCGGTTTTCCTCCTATACTAAAGTCAGTAATCTCAGAGCAAACCAAACGAACATGTCTTTAATAATAGCCGAGGCAGATAATAGTCAGAGGTGCTCATACCAGTCATAATCAGAGCTCCACTTGTCTTTAGCATGTTGTAACCACTTTCGCGATATTCCAAATTCCTCTCGATATTCTGTATTTTCATACGTCTCTGGGCCTAGTTTCGATAGTCTTAGCAATGTCTGGAATGATTCCAAATCATCTTCCGGCACACGAATACTAAAGGGATGCAACTCAAGCGTTGCGTGAGGTGGAACAGCAGCGAAAGTTGAATAAGACATAGTGGTTAGCTAGTTCGCAAAGTTGTCATTAAGTTATGTAGGGAGAATTGGATGCAGGAGTAGGCGTAGCAGAAATGTTTATATACAGGCTCTCCAATATGCCTTGTGCTTGTGGGAAAGACTTGATGTCCCCTGCAGCAGCTGTAGGAGGTTTCTCCTGTTGCAATTTGATGGATAATGCACACGTAAGCGGCCGACCTTTCGCAACTTCGGGATTTGAAAAGCTTCCGTCAGCCCCACGCAGACGGGGATTTCGACTTTGCCGCAATATTACTATCACCGGCACTTTTACTCTAAACGCCTACCACAGGGAGATTCACTGTAGTCCCCCAAAGTGTGAGTGACTAAGCGGAAGTTTTCGGTCTTCAGCACCTGCGAGTGCCCGCTGTGGGGTTTGGCTCTAATCAAATCATATACAGAGTACCAGGACAAGGATGCGATCTGTTGAACAATGCTATTGGCACAGATTGCTGGTGATTGGCGTGCTGGGCTAGGTGGATCTCAAATTATTAACCAAGCGGCTTTTGGGAACTGCCGGAAAAAGATTTTTGCATCTCCCACAATTAACTAGGTAACTGGAACGTGTCAAAATGATGAGGGTGAGGAGTCTCCCTGACATCGGAGTCTGGATTCCTCCTACATGCTAGCCACAATCGCCGCGTAGCCCTCATCAAGTTAGCGAAGCCCCTCCCTAGTTTTGGGTTATGCCTAGGCGAACGCTCTAGGAAAGCATAATACAGCAGCACAGGCGTTTAACTCATGATGTCTCAGAGAATAGCCTGCGACTTATGTCACAAGCGCAAGGTATGCCAATCTTGTCGTCCATTAATCAATCGCGTTCGGCACGCTAGTCAAACCCAACGGCTGCCAACTCATCTTTAAAGATACAGTGCATACCCCCAAACAGCGCATCCAGCGCATCCGGATGTGAATGGTGTATTGAGCGTGGAACACCATGTACTCTCAACCGACGGAGGGGGAGGAAGAAGGAAAAGAATAGTAAAAGGCGCGTCGTTATTCGTCTAGCCACCCCACATGTCTTTGAAAATAATATCATATACTAATGTCCCTTTAGAAAGATTGGGGACAATCCCATAGACTCAATTACGGAACGCATCAAACGTATTGAAGAGTCTACAGCCCGCATCAAAGCGCTTAGAGAGAAAGAAGTTAGAGAGAATGCGGCCTTGGCTTCGCTAACGGAGCATACTAGATTAAGATCTTCAGAGTTTGAGAGCGCTCTTTTAAGCATTGAAGAGAATAGTGCCAATGCTTCTTCGCCAAATACAGCAAGCTCCCAACCGCAGTCTAGTGTAAAACCAGGAGCCGGGACCAGACAGAGCAGTGGCCAAATATACTTCTCTGGACTGGAACTAGGCACGGTAGACTCAAGAAGCGGTATACCTTGTCTTTCGGCGGCGGGAAAGAGTTGGATTTTCGATGCAACTGGGCAGTGGCCATCGTTTGAGTCTCTGGGGAGTACTGGGGGCCAAAGCACCATGTCGACCCAAGACCAGCCAACCTCATCGACGCGGGTATCTCACGACTCTGTTGGTCAAAAGAACGAGCTCCCCCGGCAGTCAGTTGTGAAATTGCTTCTTCAAGCTTACTGTATGTCGGATTTGCGGTTGATATTCCCTGTGGTAGATCATGCTCTATTTGAGGAGACGATAAAGACAGCCTATGACATAGAAACCGACGCGCACTACGCAAAGCAAGTTACTGCAAAAGCTTGTGTATTGGCCTTTGTTTGTTTCATGGGCATTTATGCTGGAGATACTGCAATAGATGTGAGTATCGACGTCGATCTTTATGCCACTAAATCGAATGGCTTGGTGTCCAATATGCTCGAGGACCCAAGTTTGACTCTGCTGCAGACGTTACTCATGCTGGTTGGTGCTACTCACTCCTAAATGAAGACGAACTATTCTCTAAACATGTATTCGTATACTATAGGGACTTTATCATACCGCATCCGGACGTTTTCAAACCGGTGTCATACTACATGCCACTATGTGCCGCGTTGGATTTATGTTGGCAGCACATATACTCATCCCCGGTCCTGTGTCGAATAATCAATCTCTCAGTCCGAGAGAGCGCGAAGACAGGCAATTACGCCGCGCTTTTTGGCTATGCTTTGTCTTTGACAAAGACATAGCCCTTAGAACGGGCCAGCCATGTCTTATAACTGATGCGTTCTGCGATCTTACATTGCCCCTTGAGTACACAAGGCGTTTCTTCGTTCGCGGGGCACAAATGAACGACCAGCGCTGGCAGCCGTCAGGAGATTGCGATGACGGCATATTGTTTCCTTGCGACCTCAAGCTCAGCATTATCAAGTCAAAGACGTGCCGTCTGTTATACTCGGCGGAGGCAATGAGCAAATCTGATACAGATCTCCTCCGCTCTATTCGTGAATTGGACGAAGAGATTGAGAATTGGCGTGTGTCGCTTCCACTAAATTTCATTCCGTCACTGTCTGTGGCTACGCTTTCAACTTCACCTTTACAACTGAGCCGGCACAAAAACCTACATCATATCAAACTGCACCTAGAGTATCATCACCTCATGTCGGTTGTCCATCATGCGAGTGGCAGGTGCAAATCCCTAAAGAAGGATGGGACTTATCAAGCCTGGATAAGCATTCTTGAGTCAAGTCTGGAGCTGTCGGTCGAAGCAAGCCGGTCCACGCTTATTTACCTAAGTGCCGTCGTCCACGGATTGGCGAGTGAGGCAGTATGGTAAGTACTCGCTTTCCTAAGCCGAGAAAACTTTACAACTATGAATTCTAAAATAGTTTTTCAGGAACTTTATCTTCTACCCAATAGCGGCCCTTGTGATATTATTTTTCAACATTCTCAGGGATCCGCTAAACAAGCAAACTGCGAACGATCTCGACATTATCAGCCTGACCCGAGACGTGATCAAGAGCATGCCTGGGAATAGATTCAGACCTCAGGATGCTTATAATTTGGGAAAATTAGATGCAATGATCGCTGAACTTGGTCGACTTGGACAATGTGCTATTAACAAAGCTCAAAGAGAACTTGTCTAGAAGTTAAACACCTTCTCCAATCTATCGTTTCGTCATATCGAGGATAATATCTGGGCTAGAGAAAAGTTCAGTCATTAGTAACCGTTATTCTCGACGTTCTCGGAAAGTCTGTAGATGTAATTGAAAAGAACTGAGAAAAGCAGTGATATTTAGCAGCCCTCTAAGCTCAATAGGCATTGAAGGGAGAAATGAGGTTGGGAATATGTAGACTAAATGCAACGAAACACATTAGTGCATGCAATAAGCGCAGGAAGAACTGGCTTCGGTGGCAGCTTTTCATTAGCATTAATGGGTACAGGAGCGTTCAGTACTGTGATTCACACATATATGGTGTGCCGTGTTTCTAGTCTGTAATTTTACATAATAGTTCGCGTCTTCGGGCTCCCGGGGAATAGCAAAACTTCCGTCGGGGCTCTATGGTAGTGAAATAACTCAGGGATCAGTGTAGCCGGGCGCCGCGGACTCCGAGGATATAAAAAATAGACTTCGTCTCGGCAATGCACCATTTGATAAACATAGGTGGATAGATTAGTTCTGACAGCTGTGTCCCCCTGTGCGGTGTTTGTAATCGGAAGAATCCCAGTTGATACTATGCAGCTTTTTTTTATCTTCGGGCTCTCGGGGGGGTCACAAAACTTCCGTCTGGTGTCACCCTGATTTCCCACCCTTGGAGCCGCGGCTCAATTATAGCCTGCGCTGTGAGGTAGTACTCAGCTGGGGCCGTTCACATTGAAACAGCGGCTACAGCAACGCCTTCAATACGCACAGGCATGGGTGTTTGCGAAGTTATGTTCAAAAGACAAGAGATGGTGCGTAGAAAAGATCCACTGTCTCGGCGTCTCGGGCTCTCTAGGTTGTTCTGCGCAAGCACATATGGTGTCCTGGATCATCTATAAAAACATGATTGTGTCGCTTGATGAGGCCATTCACATTTCGTGCAAGCCATTGCCCGAACAACACATCAGTTTAATTCCTAAATATCAACATCCTCTGAATCACTTTCGTCTATTTAAAATGACTTCCACCATGGCTGCTAAGTATGCGGTGGAGCGCAACAAACGACTCCGTCCGGAGGGAAGCCTTCAGTATACAAATCTCCGTTCGTCTACAAAATTGCAAGATCTTGGGGATGATCCGTGGATTGACTATGAAGCCCTTTCCGCCGAGGAGCCATGTGTCAAGCATGGGGATAGAATCAAGATTCTTATCGTTGGTGGAGGGCATAGTGGCCTCCTCTACGCCCATCGACTCGTTGAGGCGGGTTTCCAATCTGCTGACATCCGAGTGGTCGATGTGGCAGGAGGATTTGGAGGCACTTGGTACTGGAATCGCTATCCTGGCCTCCAGTGCGATATTGACAGCTATGTCTACCTCCCACTGCTAGAAGAGACAGGCTATATGCCATCACACAAGTACTGTTCCGGTTTCGAGATTCGCCAGCATGCAGAGAGAATTGCTGCGAAAAACAATCTTCAGGGACTGTTTGGCACGAAAGTGGATTCTCAGACCTGGGACGAGGACGAAGGGGAATGGGTGGTCAAGATGACACGGGACTTTGGGCCGAAAAGACAAGGGTACAGTCTCACCGTCCGAGCCCAATTTGTTCTGCTCGCTGGCGGAATATTTCCTCAACCCAAAGCGCCCAACCTGACGGGATTCGATGACCTTCGAGATGGTAAGGAGGTATTTCATACCGCGAGATGGGATTATCAGTGTACTGGTGGCTCACAGGAGGATCCTGCATTGGTGAATCTCAAGGATAAAGTGGTCGGTATCATCGGTACCGGCGCGACGTCGATTCAAGTTGTCCCACACCTTGCAAAGTGGGCAAAACACCTGTACGTCTTTCAGCGTACCCCGTCATACTGTTCAGCTCGTATGCAAAAGAAAACAAACCAGGAAACTTGGACAAAAATCGCTCACGGCAAAGGGTGGCAGCATGCCAGGCAGCGAAACTTCAATTCTTTCCTAACCAATAACCCCGAACCTATCGACCTGGTTAACGATGGCTGGACTGAGCAGCCTGCTCTATCCGGCCTTCTTGGGAATCCGAAGCTCATTACTCCAGATGAGGTGCAAGAACATATTGCTTCCATGTTTGAGCTGGATATCCCCCGTGCTGAGAAAGCACGAGCTCGTGTGGACACTGTGGTCAAGGATCCTGCAACGGCGGAAAAACTGAAGCCCTGGTTTTCAGGATGGTGCAAACGCCCGACCTTCCACGATGAATATCTGGATTCTTTTAATCGACCGAACGTAACGCTTGTCGACACAGATGGGAAAGGCGTCGAAAAATACACCAAAAATGGCGTGGAGGCAAATGGCCTCGAGTACCACCTCGATACTTTGGTCCTTGCAACTGGCTTTGAAGCTAAGCTGGGCGGAGAGTCCCCATCTGCACGTTTGGATACCAAAGTATTTGGTTGTGGAGGGAATGAACTGCAGGAAAAATGGCAAGGCGATAATTATGCGACTTTATTCGGTACTGCTACGAATCAGTTCCCGAACCTTTTCTTCAATGGCCTCTCAGGAGCAGGTAACTCTCTGAATTTGACCTCAGTCTTTGATATTAATGCCCAACTTGTGGCACACATCTTGTCTCAAGCCTGTCGCAAGGCAGGAGGCTCCGAGAAGTTGATCGTTGAAGTCTTGAAAGATTGCGAAGTTAGCTACACAGATGAAGTAAAGAAGCAGGCGAATTGGTTCTCGGCAGTAAGCACTTGCACACCTGGTTACTTCAGCGACGAAGGTTCGATTGCGAAGATAAAGTCTCCAGAAGAGCTTGATCGTGCAGGCAAGTATGCTGTCTGGGGTGGTGGTCCAATGGAGTTTGAGAAAATAATCGACGAATACAAGCTCAGAGGTAACTTGGACGGCTTTAGTATCAAGTTTTGAAGAGAAAGTTCCTAGGATAACTAGGTATTTCCAATGACATATGATCAATACTTATCCAAACCCCGAATTTCAGCGTGATGGTCCCCCTCATCTATTTATTGCCTTGTAGCTGGCGTAATTGCGCAGGACTCTAGACTACCCGTTATTCTGCCGGCGTCACGATGAGGCAAGGATTAATTTGATGCGTCTCTTAGATAATAGCCAGTGGTGTCATATAGGACTATGTGTGGAACAGACTTTAGAAATATTAAGGTTAGAACAAAATAGTGTGAAGTGAATGACGTCCTTATTCGAGCTGTTTGCGCGACGGTGGTCCGGACAGCTTATATGCTCGGCCTTCACTTAGACCCCCCCGGCACCATGCCGCCAAAGGAGAGGGAGATGCGGCGGCGCCTGGGTTGGGCGGTTTATATTTTGGATAGCAAGCTCGGCATGAAGCACGGTCGCCCCTTTCTCATATCCCAATCGCAGTTCTCCCCGAAGCTTCCGGGCCACGCACTAGAGGTAGCCCTACAAGCCGGCTCCAGTTACGCTCCTCTAGGTGAGAACCTCAGCTGGTTGAGCTTCCATCATGAACACGCCAAATTGTTTCTTATTTCCAGGGCTATCTACACTACTATCTTCCAAGCTCAAAATACAGACGATGAATCTGTTACGCTAGATGAGCAAGAGGCGTTGGAAACCCGCGCCATGGCTTTGGAAGCCAATATGAAGAAACTGGAAGAATGGGCAAATTTCGTTCCTGATGCTCTGAAGACTAAGCGGACCAATAACAGTCGCCCCTTTTCGAGAGACACATGTGCTCTAAACATAGACCCTTTTGCACCTCTCTGGCTTCAGCGACAACGTCTCCTGCTGGAACTGATGTACCACAACCTGTGTACGAACCTCTACCGTCTCTTTGTCTCCTTCGACCCAGCCACGGCCTCCAACGCCGTAGAGCTGGCCTCATCCAAGTGCGCCTCTCATGCCAGCACGCTCACAAACATCTTACATCAAGTTCTATCTTCCAATTTCATCTTGAATGGCTGGCATGAGGCCTTCCAATGGCAATGGAACGCGTCCATGACCCTCGTTGGCTTTGTGCTGGCGTACCCTCTAGCTCCGTCGGCAGCAGATTCCAAGAGGAGCATCGACCTCTCTCTATCAGTCCTGGACCAATTTGGAGAGAGCCTTGCAGTGGCAGGGAGGGCTGCCAAAGTTGTGCGTCAACTCCTTGCCAAAATTCAACCAGTTAGGTCTCAGGATACGGGAACGCTGGCCGTCTTTGGCGAGAGCATCAATGACGACCTGGATCAGCGTACCACTGATCATATAAGACTCGTGACAAATGCGGGTATTCCAATACGAACTGCAGAAGTAGGTTTGGCGGAAAGCGCGTTCGATTCTGATGAAATAGCTACGGCATCTTTGCAGACTACTCTCAATATGGCTTTCGATGTTGATCAATGGGCCATACCTGAGATGTTCTGGCCGCTGCATACCAAAGAATTCGACTCCTATGTGGACACCTGAAGTTTAGGAGCAGGCCGTTCATTGGAGCGTTTGTGGTGGCTTTATCGTAGTTATCCAGTGCTGCTATCCATGATGGATGGTGTCAAGGCAGGCTTTTTCTTTTACTTTTTTCTTTTCTATCTTTTGCTGTAATTTAAACGCCTTCTATTACCTATAGTACAAGCACAATTACTGCCCTAAAGTAAAGGGAGTAGGAGGAGTGCACGAGTATCAAAAGGGAGAACGTCCCTTATTATAGGCGCTTTCCTGTTACTCGAGGGAAAGGGAAGACAGCTCTTTCACTTCATTCCAGAGCAATTAACAGATCAACCTTCACTGCTTCGCTGTTGATTATCACTTACGACGTGAAAGACTAGGTTCCCAACTACGGCAATTTCATTAAAATCAGAAGAGAAAATATCGTCACAACGTTGGATTCAATTAATTCAGTCAGGCATGATATTCAACGTTCTGAGGATTTGGCACCAGCACACCTCGCTACCCACAGTGGACATCAAGGCATTGTCAAATTATCACTAACACATGGGGCTCGACATAAGACTGCTGACTCTTTTGGCAAGTTCCCCATCCACCTGGAATCATTGAGAGGCTGCGAGATATATTTAAAGACTTATAGCCACTATGAGAACCTCAATTCCTCCCGCCGACTACTTTATGGAACTCCTAGGTCAGACGGATTGCAACAGACTTGGACTGCGTGTAGTTCGCGAGCGCAGCTTCGCCAAGCTCCCGACCAATGCCGGACTGCTTATAACCCCCGAAGGGCAAGGCGTGATGAAGCATGTTGTAGCAGTTGACCCAGACAGTATCTGCCTGGAGAGCATTCGAAACTCGGATGGCAGTGTTTACGTTCTGGGTATGAACGCCAGCGGACAACCCATAGGTTGATTCGTTGGCAATTCGAATAACCTCCTCTTCATCCTTAAACTTGGCAATAGCGCAAACTGGTCCAAAAATCTCCTCCTGCATAATCTTCATATCAGGTCGAACATCGGAGAAGATGGTAGGCTGGATAAAGTATCCCTTCTTGCCCAGACGAGAGCCGCCAGTAACTACTGTAGCTCCATCCTCCCGACCTGAATCGATATAAGTCATGACTCGGTCGTATTGAAGCTGGCTGACTTGGGGCCCTCGGAAAGTCTCCTCCTTGAAGGGGTCGCCGACCTTGATCTGCTCTGCGTGCTTTTTAAAGGCCGCCATGAATCTGTCATAGATGCCCTCTTGAACAAATACACTACTGCCCGCACAGCAGATCTGTCCATGGTTGTAGTAGATGCCAAAACTGGCCCACTCAATAGCATCTTCAAGATTTGCATCATCAAAGACAATATTGTGAGACTTGCCACCCAGCTCCAGCGTGACCTTCTTAAGATTAGAAGCAGCCGCTGCCTTCATAATCTGTCGACCAACCACCGTCGAGCCTGTAAAGGCGATTTTGTCGACATCCATATGAGAGGAAAGAGCTGCGCCGGCAACTCTGCCCACTCCAGTAACCAAGTTGAACACACCAGGAGGAAATCCAGCCTGCTGAATGAGCTGGGTAAACACTAGGCCAGATAGAGGTGTTTGCTCGGCCGTCTTCATTACAATAGTATTTCCAGTTGCCAGGGCCGGTCCAATCTTCCATGCAAACATGAAGAGGGGGAAGTTCCAAGGAATGATTTGCCCGCAAACGCCAATCTAAAGTTATCTCAGTGATTGCCCTGATTACCATAGCAGCTGGTCATGGAAAGCAAACTTACCGGTTCGAGCCTCGTATAATGATGCATCCCGGGGTCGATGTCGATTGTTTTCCCCTCGATCTTATCAGCCCACCCAGCATAGTAGCGCAGACAGCCGATCACAGCGGCCACATCCCCGCGCGCATTATTGATTGACTTTCCATTATCAAGTGATTCGACTGCGGCGAGTAACTCCTTGTTCTTCTCAGTCAGCTCAACCAGCTTGTAGAGCAGGATAGCTCGCTGCTCAGGTGTTGTGGTCTTCCAGGTGGTGTTGAACGCTGCGCGAGCTGCGGCGACAGCGAGGTCAATGTCCTTTTCAGTCCCTTCATAGACTGAAACGAGAACCTCTTCGGTGGATGGGTTCACGACTTCGAGCTTCGTTTCGTCAACACTTTTAACCCATTCGCCGTTGATGAAGCTGCTGTCTGTTAGATACTACAATTACAGAACCCGCGGATTTTCTCCCACGAGGAAGCAGAAGCACTCACAGGCCGATTGGCTGCTGGTATGGACCAGTAATAGGCGTCTTCAACTCGACAGAAAGAGTGCCCATAGTGGTAGAATTGTTTGAGTTTAGGAAGCTTGAAAAGATGAGCTTGTTGCCACGGTACAGCCGATTTAAGCAAGATATAGGTGCAGAGAAGAACTTATTCTAGCATCTAGAACTATCAGGCGGAGTGGTATATATAGTTCTTTCTGAGACTAACAAAACGTAAGAGCCAAGATCTATCATCTAATAGCTGAACATGCCAAATGATCTTCCCCTTACCTAGAGAGCTTAATTCTATCACTGACGTTACGCATTTCCTAGCTGAGCAATTCTAGATGCTGGAGCCAGCCCCAGACCGGAGATCTCCCTCTGCTTCGTGGCGGAGGGGTTCACACTGTCTCGGAGTACTCCGATCGCTGTTGGTCACCTCGGATCCGATGCAGGGGCTGTAAATTGGTATCATTCTCTCTCGGAGTGCTCCGTCGAAACAAGACGGCTGACAAATCTCGTCAACCGGGTTTGGGGAACGGACAAGCGGGCAGAATCTGGCCTGTGGTGTAGGTTTCGAACACTTGTGACGTCAAGTTTTGCCGAGGATGGGCGACATGGCAAGGGGTTATTTAAGGAATGCATTCCGCTCAACCAACTAGTTTATGATTTGATCTAATGCTATCTTTTTTGCAAGATGCCGTTCTACGAGATCTCCCACACTTATCCTCTCACCCCAGCTGACAGGGAAGCCCTTGCGAAGGGCATTACATCTCTGCACTGTACCACGTTCAACACCCCGTCGCTCTTTGTGAATATTCTCTTTTCGCCCATTAAAGGCGAAGAATATTGGTACGGTGGAAAGCGCAAGACCAACTCGAACCGAGTCTTTGCGCATGTGAGAGGTGGTTCTAGCAGAACCTCTGAGAGCTTTGCGAAGCTCGCTAAGGATTTGGAGGCCATATGGGATAATGTTGTTGGAAAGAAGGAGTCGGATGTTGGGCCCGGTAACTTGAAGATACTGCAGGCAATTTTTATCATTCCAGGTATCACGGCAAGGGAAGAGGGACTGGCCATCCCACAGGTAAGTTGGTTCATGGCTCAGCTTTGCTCGGGTAGAATTCTAACGCAATTTAGGCTGGAATGGAGAAGGGCTGGCTATGGGAGAATATTGACTACTTCAAAGGCAGGGCAAGTCGTGGTGATGGAGACTTCAAAGACTTGCTTTCAGAGATAGAAGCTAGGCCTGAGTTATTGATCTAAACCCACATTAAGAAACTATACGATGAAAATTAACACTCTTGTCGTAAGACTATAATTGTATTAGAAGAAAAGACTCAAATTGGTTATCAGCGAGCTGGCCGAAAGGGGCAAGTTAAGCCTCTCCCTATATAAGCTGGACCATTTAGGTCTGGGTAGTTTTATTTACTATTTATATATTCAACTTCTTATCCTATTTATATTTCAAGTATTTCCTATCCTTCTTTTCAGCACATTTATGACCTTTCTTGCCAAGAACTGGCGGGTTGCATAGCTACTCTATGCTCGGTTCTGTTGGCCTCTTTCTCAAGGAAGCATTATGCTGTTCAATGTCGCTAGGTGCTTAATATTTCCCTAACTAGTAACCTCCTTGTTATAAGCTATGCAGAATGATTCTTTATTCCCAGAGCTAATACTACATGTCCGCTGAACTGGTCACGGCATAGCAGTTTTCACTTTCAAAGACCTGTGATTCTGAATGCAAACTAGTTAGGGACTCCTTATCAAATAGCCTAACCCACTTTCGAGTTATCTAATGCTAGGATCATGCGGTTGTCGATTTTGTTGTCTTCTGAACAAGAGGCCTTTTAACCCATCAAGTAGGGGTACAAGCCAACTTCGACTAGAAAGCGAAATACATTACTCCTTGTTCACAACACTCAGAATCTGCTCCGTCTCCATGGCACGCTCGCTTTGGCGCTCCGTCTCCGTCTTGTACGTTTTGAATTTCCGAGCTGGAATCCGTTTCATAAAGAGCTCATCGAGTTCCTCAAACGACCGACCAGCCGTCTCGGGCTGATAAAGCCAGATGTAGAAAATGCACAGAACAGAGACACCGCCAAAGATAAAGGCAGTTTTGGCCCCTAGATTCGCCTGGTCTGGGTTGAAGATGTACGGCAGGACAAATGCCCACATGGTGAAGACGGAATTCTGCAACGCCACGCCCAATGCAATCGACTTTGCACGAAGGCGTGTGGTTGCTGTCTCAGCTAGGAGAGTGTACGCAGACGCGGCGATGGACGCGTTATACCACAACGGGTAGAGTAGTTCAAACGCAATCACTCCTTTGATTGCGGCTTCATTCTCCGTCTGTGTGCCCAGGCCGCCGGCAATCATGAGCAAGACTGTCAGGCCTGTGAGGGCCCAGAGGGTGAGATCGCGACGGCCGACTCGGTCGATGAGAAATACCGACGTGCAACTACCGGTTAAACTAAGAATCTGCTGTATAATGGTGAGATGAAAGGAGGCCGAAGTGGAGTAACCAGCAAGCTGCGCGTAATAGGTGAAGTAGCTCCCGATGAAGCCAATGCCACAAAGAGCCTGTATGGTCAGAGGTGCAATAGTAATAATGGTCCTGCGCAGATTGCTGGCTCGGAAACACTCGAGGTATGTTACGCCTTCGGATTCTTGGCTGATCTTGGCCAAGGTGACCTTCATAATGGCCAGACGTTTCGGCATCTCTTCCTTGGAGACGCCAAGAGTCCTCAGGGATCTTTCGGCTTTGTCTTCCCGATCTTTTGTCATGAGCCACCAAGGGGATTCTGGCATGGGAATATCAGGAGACCAGTTCTATGGATTCGACCAGGGGGGCCCTGATTCTCGCCTTGTGTCTGCAGAGTGGGTTCGCGAGAATATCCAGATTGGCCCCCTTGGTGAAGCGTACCCAGACTTCGCCTTTATCCCCGAGGGAGACACGCCGACTTTCCTCTACTTGGTCCAGAATGGTCTAGGATCGCCCGAGCATCCTGAGTGGGGAAGCTGGGGCGGCAGATATCTCCCTGTTGATTCATCTCCAGAGAGCCCCTACCACCACTACTATGATGCCACGGACCGCGTCGTGGGCGAAAATGGCCAGGTTTTCAGGAGCAATCATGCCACGATTTGGAGGTGGAGGAAGGCCTTCCAAAATGAGTTTGCAGCCCGAATGCAATGGACACTTCACGGTGACGTGGCCAGGGCCAACCACTCGCCCGTGATAGTTGTCAATGGAAGCACCGGACCTGAACCACTCTTTCTCAGGGCAGCCGGTGGAGACTACGTCGATCTAGATGCATCAGGTACATACGATCCTGACGGTGACAGCCTGGTATTCAAATGGTTCCACTACAAGGAAGTGACTGCAACACAGTGGATCATCGACAATGAAGTCAAAGACGTTGAGTTCGAGGACCTGGATGCCGATCTTCCAGGAAGGCATGTAAGGGCCAAGGTTCCAGAAAAATGTACGGTAGATCCTTCCGCTGGGCTTTCCAGCCGGCAAGGCCAGGTCATGCATCTTATTTTGGAAGTCTGTGACAACGGTAGTCCGTCCTTGACTACCTACAAACGAATTGTTGTGCAGTCACTGATTGAGAATGTGGGCTGAGACACACGTAATTTCACAATTATGTTGAGGGGCTGTGGAGGAGAAAGGTAAAGGTCTTTGGTGCCTTAACAGGCGGATTTCTTCCACAGAAGGTAAGCCGTATTCCTAGTTTCAAGCTTTCAATGAAAACTCAGTTAGAAGTCTCGCCCCATTAGACCGCCAATCTAGAACGTAATTCTCAGGATCCTAGTAGCTTGCAAACCGTCTTACATTTCGCTAGGGAAGCGCTTAGGGCCTTATGTAGAGCAGAAGTCAATCAGCGGTTGGAGATTGGTTCTCAAGCATCAGTAGCTTCCATCGCCCCCCCGCCCCCCCCTTTCCTCAGGGAGCTTCTTTAGTTACTTCAATTTTGGCATCATTGTTTGCCTAATCTCTGATAGTTGCGCAGTAGTAGTGCATTATCGATAAACCCAGCTCTACAATCGCTGGTACACCTAACACTAAATCTATATCATCTCCAACCATATCCATTGGTTCAAGGAAAGCTCAGGATACTTTGAGAAGTTGTTTCCTAAATTGCCACGCAAACATCGCTCCCCCATTCCCAATGCTAGGCGGTAAGAATGCTAATATAGGTCCCCCAAACCAAGCCCGCCAGCCCGCTCATCAGATTGCGCCCTTGCACGCTCTTCAACAGGGCAAAGTTGATCAAACTGACTATTGGCCAAAACCGCCATCCAGCTGTCAACAGAGAGACGAATTGCTCGTAAATATCAGTGCTGACACCACAGCGTGCCACTCCACCAGAGATGATGTTTTGTGCTGCTTCGACCTGAGTACTGCAACCAGAACTGCCCATGGAGCGGTTCATGAAGTTCATAAACATGACAAAGAGAAATGTATTCACAATCGAAACGATGGTATTTTCGAGGAAGACTTTAATCGCGGTGTTACGTAGATTGAGCTGAATATTGTCATCGCTTCCTTGGTCTCGCTGCCTAAGGGATTTCGAATTTGCGGAATTAGTCTGTTCAGCGTTTGCGATCGGAGTAACCAATTAGTAGGCAGGAAACTCTTTCTCAATGAACTCTTGCCTAGCCGCCGGATGTTAGATAGAGCCTCACATGTCGGCGGTGAGTGGTTCGTGGCAACGGAAAGGAGTTCTAAACATTGAGCGCTGTTAGTCTCACTTACCAGAGAAAATTAGGAGGAACATTCACCAACGTCCAAACAGTAAACTTCAGGACCGCAGCCCAATTAATATCGACGATCGTCTATAATGCGTCAATATGGCCATCTTGTCAACATGCAGGAGCTCTCTTGCATGTACATGTATATATAGACGGTCTTTGCGGTCCAGGACAAGTCTGAACTTACATCGTTTTTATATGCTGTCAGTACTTGTGCAAGCATATTTGAAATGGTAGAGAGCAATGTTGACTGCAAAGTAGCCACCCATATGGGTGAGAGTCCGGTCGGTTGTCGTGCCATCCTTGGTAACCTAAAAGTCAACTTCTATCGTTGATTTGCAAAGCAATCTTGTGAACAGAGAGTTGTGAAAGACGAAATGAGTGCTGCCTCTACTCCCAAGTATTGTGAACGTCATACGGGCCTTGCAATTACCTAAACAGAGGCATGGTCAGTGAAACTGCTCTGAGTTGCTCTCTCCCTCTAGGAGCAAGCGTCAGCTATGCCAGGCATTCCTGGCAGCGCTTCATTTTCCCCTTTTGGGGGCGAGCTTACGAAGCCCGAATAAGGCAATCCATTCCGACTTTTCGCCGTACAGCAAAAGCGAAGCCGCCGTCGGTAAAGTATTGCTTTCAATCGAGTTCTGCAGTGCAAGTTCTCTCTCCCTGCATGCTTTGGCGAATCTCGTTGGCTCAGAAAGTTTCAGCTTCCCTGCACGTTATGGTCTGGTTTCTGATTGGCTTAGAAAGTTCCTTCAGTTGTGGAGAAATTACTATGAAACGGATCATATTACCGTATCATCTGCGCAACCTAGTTTTACTGCCTGTTTAGTGGTTGATAGCTACGAATAGATTTTCGAGTATAGGTAGCTCAACTGCTAGACGTCCAATTGTGCAGAGGAGAAAACCGGGGCGCCAAGATGATGAGTTTCTTGAGATAATACGGTACGTAATACCTATATCCTGTACGGCCCTTGTATTAGTGTAGAGCCTAGAATTGAGGGTTGTCCCATGAGGGGAAACACCTATGGAATTTTTCCGCCACCTAGATACTTACCAGACAGTCTTGAACAGAAAGACCAACTGAAATCGGTAAACCCAAGCACTCTCTAGCTGAGCCGGAAGAGCCCGAGTCAAATCGATTGGTCCGTTGGCGAGGATCACCGCGTACCCCCTCGATCTAGGTAAACCAGGTCTCCGTATTGGGGATGCTGAAGCACTGGAGTTCCCATGGCGTACATTGGGAGGATTACGGGAACGATTGAGTTTGAACCAATTTCAACGTCATGATTAATACCCTCTGCTGCCTCTCCCAATTCAGTTTCTCGGTGTGTGATTATCGATGAGCAACGACTTTAATCCTCTTGTACTACAACATGGGTTGGAAATTCACGCTACTATTCATCCTTGCAAGATGTGCAATTGCGGAATTTCCTGACTGCAAGCAGGGTCCTTTGGCGAGCACCAAGGTCTGCGATAGCGAAGCAGGTAAGATGATTTCCTCCATGCTTGAGAAAACCGCTCGCTGATGAATTGCAAAAAAAAAAAAAAAAAAAAAAAAAGACGCTCTAGACCGCGCCAGAACGTTAGTCAGTCTTTTGACCCTCGAAGAAAAACTCCGAAATACTGGCAACTTCAATCCAGCGGTTCCCAGATTAGGGCTGCCATCATACGACTGGCTTGCGGAGGCTTTGCATGGGCTGGCTGTGTGTCCCGGCGTCAACTTCTCAGATGCAGGGGAATTCAGTCATAGTACATCCTTCCCGATGCCCATCAACCTCGGAGCTACGTTTGACGATGTCCTCGTTGAGAAGGTTGCTACGGTGATTAGTACTGAGGCTCGGGCGTTCAACAATGCCAATCGTACGGGATTGGACTTCTGGTCACCAAACATCAACCCTTTCAAGGATCCCCGATGGGGTCGTGGAGCTGGTGGGTTATCTCCTCCGTGCGCGATTGTGCTGGTCCTAACGACAGTTCCGGAGTAAAATAGAAGTCCCTAGCGAAGATGCATACCACATTTCGTCCTATGTCGGCGCTCTTATCAAGGGCCTCGAAGGTGAACCTACAGACAAGCATAAACGTATTGCGGCTACTTGCAAGCATTTCGCTGGTATGTCAAGCTCTATCAATATGATCTAAACTGGACTCATGACTTATTGGAATCCTAGGCTACGATTTGGAAGACTGGCATGGCAATTACCGGTTTCAGTTTGATGCTAAGATCTCTGTGCAAGATCTTGCTGAGTACTATGCGCTCCCATTTCGCACTTGCGTCCGCGATGCCAAAGCGGCTGGCGTCATGTGCACCTACAGTGTGTAGATCCCTTGGCTGGTTCTACAGTGGTGAATTTGCTAATATGTTCTTTGTTTAGACGCCGTGAATGGGGTTCCGACTTGCGCTGACCCCTACCTCATCCAAACTATCCTGAGAGACCACTGGGGTTGGACTGACCAGCAGCAGTGGGTTGTGACGGATTGTTACTCGGTTCAAAACATCTACTATCCCCACGAATACACGAGCACTCGAGAAGAGGCAGTGGCTGCAGCCTTGAACGCTGGCACTGATATCGACTGCGGTGAATACTTCCCCGACTACTTGGGCGGCGCCCTGTCGCAGGGATTAATCGATGAAGCCACCGTCGACCAAGCCCTCATCCGCCGATACTCAACTCTCGTGCGTGTGGGATACTTTGATCCACCAGAAAGACAGGCATATCGAGCATTATCATGGAAGGACGTGGACACCCCCAACGCCCGCGAGCTTGCATACAAGGCAGCTGCAGAGTCCATTGTTCTTCTCAAGAATGATGGACTTTTGCCCCTTGACAAGAAGGCTGTCAAGTCGGTGGCGATACTTGGCGACTGGGCGAATGCCACGACACAATTGCAAGGCGCCTACTTTGGCCCGGCGCCATACCTCAAGACTCCTCTGTGGGCAGCACAGCAGCTGGGTCAACTACGGGGTAGGAGTTCATTCGCCCATCAACTGGCTCACAGACCACTGGCTTCATGCAAGGGAGGTGGCGAAGAAGTCCGATATCATTATTTTCATTGGGGGTATTGACGAAACCATTGAGTTTGAGGGCAGAGACCGCACTCGGATTGCCTGGGGAGGCCATCAGCTGGATATGATTGAAAAGCTCTCGACTCTCGGCAAGCCAATGATTGTGTACCAGATGGGCGGCGGTCAGCTTGATTCCAGTCCCATTGTCAAGAATAGGAACATCGGCGCACTGTTATGGGGAGGATACCCTGGACAAGAAGGAGGCTCTGCACTAATGGATGTGCTCTTCGGACTTGTTGCCCCTGCCGGTCGCCTCCCTACCACTCAGTATCAGTCCGACTATATCAGCCGCGTGGCCATGACGGATATGAGCCTGCGGCCTCACGCAAACAGCCCTGGCCGCACATACCGATGGTACGAGGGTACTCCGGTCTTTGAGTTTGGTAGCGGAAAGCACTACACCACCTTTTCTACCCAAATCATCGCGGATAATGCAGGTAGCCAAAGGACTGTCTTTGACACGACAGCGTTGGTGACAAGATGCGACCGATCCCTCTATAAGTACCTTGATCTCTGCCCTTTCAAAGAATTCAAGGTCGAGGTCTACAACGAAGGTCCGACAAAGTCTGATTATATAACTCTGGGGTTCCTCTCCGGGAGCTACGGCCCTGAACCAAGACCCAAGAAGACACTGGCCAGTTATCAACGTCTTCACGATATCGAGCCCGGCCTAGGGGGAATAGCTCAGCTTAATCTAACGCTGGGCTCGATCTCCCGCTTTGATAGCCGAGGAAATACGGTCATCTACCCCGGAAGTTACTCATTACAAATTGATGTTGACCCCCTGGCTTGGACCAACTTCACCCTTACAGGAGAACCCATCGTATTGGATGAGTGGCCCCAGCCTCCACCGCGTCCTGAGAGTAAGAAGTCTGGGTATTTCTCAGATGACTACCAAGCTGGTTCTGCTAAGCAGGTTCTCGCCTCTATTAGCTCTAGCCAGCTGTGGGATCACGAGAAGGAACTCTAACGCCAGGCGTTGAGCTTAAAGTTTGCTACACTTGGTTTACTATTCATATGTATACGAGAGCAAAGTCTTTGCCGAGTAGCCAAAATTGAAGTCTGATCAAAGCATTATGCCAAAGGCCAATACAAGCACCAGTACCAGAACCCATATTCCTTCTCTCCTTCTCCCACTCAATGTATGTAGGTAAAGTAAGAACCCAGATCATCAGACTTCTTGAGACAGGCGTGTTGGAAGATATCCTAGAGAAGTTGTAGAAAATATCTCTCAAATGAGTTTCGGTCGCTCATTGTTGCGGTTACGGTACAATACACCCTGGTGTCTTTGGCCTCATTAAACCGAAATTTATCTCAGCCATTCTCACCTCGTCACCAGGGAGCGGATATTATACGAATGACCATCACGCATTAGCCTAAACACGCATCATATATGAGAAGAATAGTGTAAGATTATTGATTTATAATGAATTACTGCGACTACCATCGTACTATCTCAATATTGCTTATGCTCCGCCTTTGTCGGTCCGGCCGGGTAGGTAGAAGCCAAATCGCGGCTTTTCTCGTGCCCTCTTCGCTTTTTTCCACGCTTTCTTGTTGCGATTCTCTGGTTTGATATATAGCCGCCCCATATTATCACGCGCCATTCCTGGTGGCGGATTGTTGAAGTCATTCTTCGGTTTGCTGGACTTTATCTGCGAGATATGAGTGAGTTCATCCGATATTCCTGAATATCAGTTTGCCAACATACGCCAAAACACATGGCTTCGATAGATAAGTGAAGCTCTTCAACAAAACAATTTATTATGGGAGAAGTTCTCCTGGCTATAAGACTGATTTTGCGTCGGCTGGTTGGCAAATAGACGTAATTGATGTGAGATAAATGGAAAAAATGTCGCCTTGTTCGCGCTGATGTCACATGTTCATTTGTAGTTTTGTAAGCTTATATCACGTGAAATCCAGTGGATCATTTAGGAGATCTTTTTGATGGATACACGTGGCACGGGGGGTAAATGAAAATGAAAGGGCGTTTTTTTTTTCTGCATTTGCCAGGCGTGTTATCGTTAATCCAAAGTACTCTCTTTAAAGCAATGTGACGACATACACGCGTCATCTTATTCAAGTCTCACTCCCATTCACGAAGAGTGATGGCGGTTTAATCATTCGTGAGGTGACGAGTGAGCCTCAACGTGAAATCGAACCGGAAGAGGCTAGATCTGAGTCCTCGGGAGTGTCCCAATCCAGGAGAGACCGAAAGCCGTAGGCATCCCAAAGCACTCTGCTACGAGCATGTTATGCCAACAGTTTGCGGGCTTCATCAGAAACTCGAAACGATTGTGTCGTAAAGGCTGCGTAGTTGTGTTTATATCCAAGATGTGGCGGCTATGTAGTACTTGGGAGTACCGCTAAAACGGACAAAGTGCTTTCCTGCTAAGTCTTACCAGGATCTTCTGCTCAGGGGACGTGAACATGAACTCATGGGCCATGACGTTCGGCGGCCGCCCGCTGCCAGGGAGAAACTAGAACTCGTAGTTGCAAAACAGCTTGACCAGCACCATCTTGATGGCGTGGCTGGCGAAGAAGCGGCCCGGACACGCCGTCCTGCCATAGCCAAAGTTCAGGCTCGTCGGGGTCGGTGTCTCGAAGAGGAACGGATTGCCGCTACTACTGTTGATAGCACTGGCTTTGCCCTCCCCGGCCATCTGCTTCTCGCGCTCCTCCTCCCACGTGCGGAAACTGCGCAGACCGTCGAAGCGATCTGCGTCCGGCGTGTGCGCCTCATCGTTCTCGATGGCGTGGATGGCCATGCACGCGTAGGCGCCGGCGGGAACATGCGTGCCGTCGGCGAAGGTGTGCGCGCGCACGAAGACGCGCTTCATGCCGATGACTGTGGGAGGCGAGAGCCGCTGCGACTCGCGCATCACGCTGTCCATCTTGCGCAGCCGGCCGTAGGCCTCGGGCACCCAGCCGCCATCGGCCATGCCAGCCACGTATATCTCGTCCAGCAGCTCGCGTCGCAGGTCGTGGCCGGCGGCCGTTACGTCGTACAGCACGCCGACGACGCGCAGGAGCGTCGTGTGCACCGAGGCGAGCGACAGCAGCACCAGTGCCTGTGCGATGGCGTTCGGGTCACGATCCTTGCCCCTGGCCTGGCCGGCGAGCCACGCCAGCATGTTGGTTTCGTCGGGGGAGTCATCGGCATCATGGAAGTCGTCGCTTCGCCTGATAAGGTCTGATATACGGGGAGCCAGGAGCCGCTTTGCCCGGGCCAAGTAACGGCGCACGGCGCGCAACGCCGGGAGTAGCGGCGCCACAGCCCCTTGCATCCAGGTCGGGAGTATGCGCAGCGCTGCGGCGGTAGCAAAGACTATAGGAACAAGACCCGGGGTTAGCACAGTGCCGAAGTAGCTGACTTGAGGGGGTGTGGTTGCCCGCTCACCTGCTTCCGTGTAGTGAGTCGAGATATCCACCCAGGTAGGATCATGACTGAATTCAGGACCTACGAGGGCCTCTGCCGCAGCCCTGGCCAAGACGGGGCCAAGAATCTTCGAGGGCTGGATCTCAACCCATTCATCAACGCTGGGAAAATGCTTATCGAATGCACGGGCTACCGTCCTCTCCATCCGCGGGATGAGCAGTGGGATCCGTGGCGTCAACCTCCACTGCATTATAGAATGGTGCAGTTGGCTCTCAACGAGTGGGCTCACCCCCGTGTACTGACCGAGTAGGTCTCGTTCTAATGCGCGTTGTGGGCTTGCCACTGTGACCGGCAGACGAGTTCATACCCGAGCGGTGGTACTCGCGGCCGGAGCTCGTCCTCGACAGGCGCGCCTTCACGCCGTTCTCGGTCGGCCCCCGGCAGTGCACCGGCAAGACCCTGGCGTATGCCGAGCTTCGCCACGTGGCGACGATCCTACTCCGGCACTATGATATTGAGTTTGCGGACGGTTACGACCCCGAGACCATCATGAAGGACCAGGTCACGGCCCAGCCGGGCAAGGTCATGTGTGTATTTAAGCCCCGGGAGAAGTAGGATTGGGCTACCGAGAGACCACATGAGCAACGGTGAGAGATGCGTGCGAGAGTGAGTCATGAGAGCGCTAGCATCAACGAAAGCACGGAGAATAACACGTAAGGCTCAGGGACACCACAGGGGGCGAGATCACGACCAATAACAGAACGATAGAAATGCCAAACGGGGTGGGAAGAGTAAGAAAGTTCTAAACACCACGGGCGGGAAGAGGATGGTCGTTGGGTATATATGGACGGGAGTGACGACGGTACGGCAGGACTCTCATCGTAAACGTAAACGAAGAGTTATGATGGTTCAATCATTCGGCTTTCCAGCTACAGATATTTAACGTAATAAATCAGAGCCCAAATTTTCAAGCCTCGATTTAGACCAAGCCTTCAAGCACCATTCATGCGCAAGTCAGACATAGAATCATCATCCGTCAAGCTGTTGACAGTCACACCCACAGGAAGCGCCACCACCTGTTCATTTGTCATGTATCCGCATACGTCTGATGTAGCAAACGCTCCCTGATCCTGCATTTCTGTAAGGCATTTCTTCGAATCGCGATTGACTAACACACCAGAAAGGAAATAGTCCCATTTGGCACGCTTGTTGCACTCTCCAGACTGAATTCTCCCATCCTTTTCAACCAAGCAGCGCTTCTCATCTGCCAGGCTGCTGAATGTACCGTCGTCGCGAGCCCTCCAAATCTGGGAGTCGGATGTGGTGCAATTGGTCCATGTAATGAGACCTCCACGTGAAGACGCGTCAGTTAAGCAGCTGAGAGAGTAGGTGTTGAAAATTACACCGGTCGGGACGGTTTGGGCGGAGAATCCTGGTGCCGGGTTCGAGATGCGGAAAATTGCTGTGCCATGAGGCGGTACGCTCTTCGCGGTGAATCCCTTTGAGCGCTTGAGCTCAAAGGCTTGGGAGCGGCCGGTCCATAGATCCTTGACAGAGAGTTTGGATGGGGTATGAGGAGTGCCTGTTGTAAGACCAATATGACTCCAGGGAACGGTTAAATCAGCGGTAGCGCTACCCTTATTCAAGACAGTGAGCAGGCGGTC
Organism: Clonostachys sp. G952; assembly: GCA_027569935.1. Taxonomy (NCBI): domain Eukaryota; kingdom Fungi; phylum Ascomycota; class Sordariomycetes; order Hypocreales; family Bionectriaceae; genus Clonostachys; species Clonostachys sp. G952. The sequence goes on along the minus strand of JAPDLB010000080.1, from coordinate 129,324 downwards.
ACCATTGTGAAGGCTTTTCGTCAAGACGTCCCAGTCAGCTGATTGACTAACCAGCGATGCTTGCTGAACAAGAGGGTCCTGGTCAATCGCGATGATGTCAGGATTTGTAAGATATTTGACCTCTTCATCAGTGAGAGAGAGTACATCAGTGCTCAGAATCAACGGAGCTGAGAATGAGGCCCAAAGCGCGAAGTGTGAGCGTCTCTCGTGAATAGTATAATCGAAGTGATCGACATTGAGGAAGTCCGGATCATTGAAGTAACCGGGTCGCTGGAAACGGCCCAGGCGAACTTCTTGTCCGTAGTTGAACAAGATACTGTCCCAACCAGTGATGTCTGGCCAGTACAAGGTCGAATTCCATACCAATGTATCTCGGGAGTGGCGCGCGAGCTGCCCAAATTCCGGCACCCAGCTCATCACTTTGTACCAGTTAGTCAGATTCGCTGCTTCAGCAAAATATGCTGGTGCCGATTCTGAGAACACCATCGGGGTCTCCAATTTGGATAGGATCTCGTGCCACTTCCCATACACCTCTCTGTATTCAGCCTCTGTCCCAGTTGGCATATTGCACCCATCTAGCTTGACAAACTCGAACCCCCAGTCCGCAAAGTCCTTGATATCGATCTCCTCGTATCCATATGCGCCCGGGTACCCAGCACATGACAAGGTTCCTGCATCGGTATATATTCCCGGTATGAACCCTTTGCTTTTAATGTAGCTTGCCAGCCAAGGGAGACCTTTTGGAAACTTGCCTGTATCCCATGTCATAGAGCCATTGGCAAGCCGTTCCCTGGGAGACCAGCAGTCATCCAAGTTGATGCGGTTGTAACCCGCCCGGAGTAGGCCCTTTGCTAGCATGGCATCAGTCGTCTCAACGAACAGCGTTTCGTTCAAGGCGTCCATATAACGAGCCCAATTATTGAACCCCATCGGAGGTAGTGGTGAGATCACTCTGGATGCAGCAGAGGCCAACCCTATGACGGCCAGCAATGCAACACATGGGTGGCAGCGAGGAATCATTGTGCCCGTTTTCAATATCTCTAGCCAGGAGAAAAGCAGCCTATGCTTTGTTGATGCGTAGAATTTGGTTGCTTATACGGGGCAAGGCCCTTTATAAAGCCATGAACGGAAAAATTCAAGCGAGGTAAGCGATAATGCCCCAACACTCAGCTTGCAGTGTTACATGCATACTCTGCGGGGCATTTTGTTGGGGCCTCGTCATTGATATACGAGGGTTTACCAACCACCCCGCTCAGCTTCGCAATCTCTTTTGTCTTGAAGAGAAAAGTGGCTTTTGGTTTTGTCTCAGATCATCTGATGCTAGCCCTATGAGATTCCTTAGCTGACAGCGTGCAGCTAATAGTGTTATTTTCTTCCCAACGGTGTATGAATCGAATCGTTGTGAGAGCCGGTTTTCGCGAATCCATAGTTGATGCAATGCCACTCTATACAGGAGTAACGTTACACCTGAAAGGAAACAGCTGCATCTTAAGGCCGGGAAACTATTCAGGCACTTACTAATCCCGAATCTAGGCCTATACCTTCTTTTTTATGGATACATTACTTCTGCTATAGCAATTCAGGAAGCCCAGATGACCGGGGCCTTTCCAAAGCAAGATAACAGGCCATGTTATATAAACAATGACTTAAACCCGGTTATCTTTGCCATCATCCCAATGTCAGATTGCGAGTGGAGCAACCCTATTTTAGCTATGAGCGATCCTATATGCCAGGCGGTGTGAATGCCTGTTTAAAACTAATAGTTAATATCAGGAAACATGAGCCAGGACATGGTATTTCATGAAGAGTCAAGGGAACGCTTCAAGCGATTAACGAATAACCATGACCTACCCATCACGCGGTCTACCTCAATATATTTACTAGCTTGCTCGAACTAAATGCTCTGACCAATTAGCATCAGCAGATTGAAGTTTATTGAGTATTGGAACAGTCCGAGTAAGTGGAACAGTTCAAGGGGTACCCAGTGGTATAGACACCAATCCACGCAAATAACCCCAGTTTCATCAAAGGTTTGCAAGTTACACTTTTTATCTGTGAACTAATATGATCTGATATATCCGAATATGCGGATGTTATCCCCTTAACAGCATATCGAATATGTAAGGGTGTTAACGTCTTAATAGGCATTTATGGCAGTTCAACAAATTTGCTTCGAGTATTGGGATTAACATGAAAATTAGCGCCAGGAACTTCGGCAATTGGCATCCCAGCAATTTCGGGTATCGGCTTCTCATCTACAACACCCAGCTCCGGGTAAGATCGATGCGTCGCCGGTGATTTTGGTTCTTGGCTCGCTGGAGCTTCCTGACCCTGTGTCACTGACGCGTTCTCTCTCTCAGCACGCGACTTGCCCTTCCTGTAGAACAGAAACGCGACGGCAGCTAACAGGAGAATCCCACCAAGGCCCGCACCGACGCCGATCCCTGCCTTCGCCCCCGACGAAAGACCCGAAGAAGGTGTCTCTGATGTGGGATTGCTAGTACTGCTTGCTTGGTCGTCGTCTGCGCCAGTTCCCGCAGGTACTACCAGAGTGGTTGAGAATGACGACCTTGTAGAGGTTGAGAAAGTTCCCGTCGAACGGGCCGTCGAGGTCTGTTGGCTGTCCTGAGATATACCACTAGAGCTACCTGAAGCTGCCGAGGTGGTTCTTGAACTTGCTTGAGTAGGCGAATCTGAAGAGCTGCTGGTTGTCGAGTACTTCCATTCTGGAGAGTAATTGACCTCCCCTGTCACTTCATCCTTGACTCTGAAATAATATGTTCCCAACTGCAGACTGCTGCTCGGAGTCCAGTAGCGCGAGCTTCCTAGGGCGAGTTCTAGTGCAGATCAAGTGTCAGTCATGTCAAGAAATTAAGAAATCCGACGGTAATATACTGCTGCCGTGCTAAAAAAGCTGCAGACACATGCCCATGGACCTCTGAGATTGGGTACGAAACGTCCTCACCCGCTATGGTAACTACCTGCTGGGCACTATCTGACGTGCCAGTCACCACACTCAAGGTAACAGGCCCTTCGTTTTGGTCCCATTTTAAATTGAACGCTTTATTAGGTTGGATTGAGAAATCGGAATTGGTGAAAACGACAGCCAGACAAAGCCGGCATGCCGACAGACAAACTAACAACCCAGGCAACAGCCGTGGGTTTGGTGAAAGCCACATTTTGCAATCCAGCTCCGATGATATGAAGAGAGGGCGAGGAAGCAGAGCGAGGGAAGCCGCTGAAAATGAGGGGTTGGGCATCGTGCTAGACCCTCTTCAGGCCCTTGCTAACGAGTGTATTGAGATGTCTCCCCATTCGCTGGATGCCCATTCCCAAAGTCTGCATCCCTGCTCGAACATCCACCGCCAGCAAAAAGCGGAAACTTTACCGATGCCAGCTGAAAGAAGCTGAAGCTTGAATGTCACTTTTGCCAAGACCTCACCAGGTTATCGTCTTCGTATAGGATGTTGTGCTTGATGCAATCATTCAAATTAGGAAGTCAAAGACAATCTTGAAGATATGAGTCACCGACATTTACTTAGCCACGACACGAATAAAAAACCATGATTATGTTCCGGACAACCAAACATAGTATACGCAACAAGAAAATTAATTGGTAATAAACGTAGAATACGCAGCAAATAAAATGGAGCCATGCGAGTTTTAACATAAGTCACTTAGAAGGAAGCTGATGGGACGAGAGCAATCATTTACTTATATGGACATTCAGCCTCAGTCACCTGGTTCGATGTCAATGGGTTGAAGTGCGCTGCATGGTTCTATCACGACAATATTGGCCCCGATAATTATACCTCAGAGTAATCTCGTTTTCAGACATCATTGCCATCGTATACCGTCACCTCTGGCCACTCCTTAGAATTTTCATTCAACAACGGCGACTCCTCTCCGCCTATATGCTCGCCAAAGAACGCCGAGACGTACGTGCCCCGAATATCCGCCATTCGTCGGCCGTCGATTGTGCCCATGGGTCTTGTCGTGCCCCATCGCTTCCAGAAGGTCGCGTCCGTCCAGTCCGCATGGACCGTTCCATTTACACTAATCACCCGCCACCAGCCTGATTGGTTCGATGTGTAGTTTTTAAAAGATTGGTCTTGGTCGTTGTTGTGGCCCTGGACCGTCAGCAACATGGTCGGCTTGCCAGCGTCAGCCGAAGAGTCGTTATGAGCCGCCCTCCCCCAAATGGTCCCGTCTTGATTCAAAGTAGCGACGATGGCATCGCTCTCTATTCCGGCGCTGAGTGCTGAGGAGCCGCCGAAAGAGTGGCCAAAAGCGCCGATGCGAGTTTTGCGAAAAGGGGCTGCCAGTTCTGTGACAAGCTTCGGCCAGTTGTGGACAAAATGCAGCATCTCGCGTACACGCACGGCGTGCAGCAAGTCAATAAGAGGCTGACTGGACGGGGTTGTGATGGGAAGCCCAACCAACCCGGTACCGTTTGGAAAGCGTAAAAAGGGCTGCTCATATGGATGATCAAGTGCAGCGATGACGTAGCCGCGGGATGCCAGGTCAGAGAGCAGAATCACGAAGCCATCAGTTGAGGGACCCCATCCACCTGGGGCGAATACAAGCGAGGGCCCAGCGCATTTGCTCAAATATGAAGCGTTCCAGCGGTTTGTGGAGGTCAAGTGGGATATATTGAATTTGTATACGTCGGCGTACATCTGTGCCAGCTCAGGCTCAATATATGTTGCTGGCGCAGATGGGCTGTCCTCGGTTGGATAGTAAATTGTTGCGAGGAATTCCGTCGAGATGTTGTTTGGGCTTACTGGGTCGTCTGGGTTGTCGAAATTGATGACCAGCCGACGAACCCCTACATTGTAAGGCCCTGGGGGCTCTGGGATGGGCTCGGCGTTGCAACATTGCGCCAGCCAAACTGCCAGGCATAGGGCTGAGTGGAGCTTCATTGTAACGTCTTGTTAAAACAGAAGTGAAAGAAATCATGGTGGATTGCCTGTCTCTACATATACCAAGAACCCCGCACCAAATCAGAAGATTGGATCCTTGTAAGCTCGAGATAGGATTCAGGCGATGATCTTCCTTTAGGCAGGAGCTTAGCGATTACAGCTTCCATATTACTGTCTAGTGCCTACCACCGCTTATCTTCATGTTTACCAGTCATGGGCAGGGCTGACTCCCCGCACTGTTACCAGAAGTCCTACTCTCTACATATCGGTGTAAAGATGCGGAGATCAGGCCCAGGAATAAAGACGATATGCAACTAGATAGTCGCCACAATGCGATTCCTTGACCATTAGCCAATGACGTATTCTCCGCAGTTGTGGAAAGCTCGTTTGGCACACTTCTAAAAGTGCTTAGCGCGTGGTGGGCTAAAATTCAGGGGATGGATGATTAAGCAATGGCTTGTTCATTAGGCCAAGGGGCCCATACGCTAATTGAGCAAGCTTGAAGGCTACGAGAACGGGAGTGGCTTGGACAACCGACGGTTTTAATTGAAATCAATGCCTTGGGTAGACTATGACTACACATAACTAGGTAATTAGATCCTCTCATTAATGCTAGATGCAAAGATTTGATGTGTAGTTTGAGGAAGTTAGAGGTTTCATGATTGAAACGACAGTCTAATAACGACTACAAGACTTGGTGAAGAGGCGTATTTGGTGATGCTCACGGAAGACTTCGACCTTTTGAATACACACAAACCGCACTGGCTAAGCAAACTATGAAAGAACAGATAAAGGACAGTCAACTTATATTCCAATTTGCTCTCATAGAATATTGCCATTTATCTAGATGAAATAAAGGGAGCAGAACTGGCAAATGATATGCAGCGCATTGGGATTTTCATATTCTGTAGGGTAGGTGGGTGCTGGGTAGCACGTGACGTTCATCGGAAATACTTTTCTCCTTTGTTTGTTTGTTTTGTCTGCTTTGTCACATTCTACATCATCAATCTGCTGCTTGGCACAGTCCGAAAAAGCCGTGCGCGTGGCAGTCAATTGCCTTCGGATGCTTCGGTCGGCATCGACACTAGACCGCTTGCGCCCAAGAGCGAGGCGACGGCAGTTCATCGCCTGACTGAGCCTCGGACGCACTCGCAAGGACTGGAGCCAGGCGCGGGCCGTGGTTGATGGCGCAGAAGTCAGACTGACTGAACGACGATGACGCGGAGTGAGGCGCAGGAGTCCTTAGTCAACCTCCGATCCATGGCAGAGTTCTGAATCGCAGTGGTCTTGAGCTGTCGCGTGCGTGCGTGTTCGGACCCCGTTATGTCCGCGGACCCGCAGCCCCTGTTTGTTTAATTGTTTGATGGGATCCGTGTCTCAATTTAGCACCGAAAATCATTATTAAAATTCATCCAAGCCCGTGTTGATTCAAACACTCATTCGTTTTGCTCATATCCCTGTGGTTGGCGTCCGCCCCCATCGCCTGGCCGAATCAACACCAGCGTCAACGCCCCTCCCCACCCAGCGTGCATCACCATCGCCTTCATTTCCTTCACCATGAAGAGACCGGCTTTTATTTCCTACTGGGTAGGCATTCTCCCATTTCACATCCCTGCCTCGGTCAATTCTGACTTGTCTAGGCCTTCCCAATAATTTCCGGCCTGGTATGGCTGGGTATGCTCCTCGGCATGCTCCTCTCATGGATCATCGACGAAAACTCCCGCCACTACGATACCATGTCCGAGAGGGCCACCATCGCCTACATCAGCAACATAGGCGCCGATCGTTTACAGCCTCTCTTTATTACCGGATGTACTCTCACGGCTGTATTCCTCGACGCTGCCTTCATCGCTGAGCGCTGGCTAAGACACAAGGGCCGTCTTGTGCCCAACTCCTCAAAGGGTGAGAAGGCTCTCTCCATTTTGAGTCTCTTGTTTGCCGCCGTCGGAACCGTGGGCCTCATTTGCCTGTCCATCTTCAAGACGGGCACGCATGGCCGTCTACACTGGGTCTTCTTGGCACTCTTTATTATTGGATACCTGATCTCTGCCATTTTTCTTTGTTGGGAATACCAGCGTCTCCAATACAGTGTGTTGCCTTCCGCTTTATCTCTCCGATTCAAAATCGAGAATCGTGGCTAATCCCAACTCTTTTCTTTTCTTTTAGAAAACCGCGATTTCCCCGAGCTTCGCCTGTCCTTTTGGATCAAACTCACCTTCATCATCGTCGAACTTGGCCTCCTCATCGCCTTCGGCGCGTGCAGCAGAACCAGAAACACCAATGCAGCCGCTGTTCTCGAGTGGATCATTTCATTCATCTTTAGCTTTTACGTCTTCTCATTCGTCATCGACTTATGGCCGGCTGTCGAGACCAAAGACCCCAGCAAACGGCACAAGAAGCTGACCGAGAGAGAGATGGAGGAGGCTGCGAGCATCAGCAACAACTCCAATTAATGTAATATCAATATGGAGGGGAGAATAACGACGTATGTTTTGATCTTGGGTCAGCGCATTAGATATGGGTAGAGTATGATATCCGGCGTTCGTATTTGCATTCAGCGTGGTGTTTTGGAACTATAGATAGAATATTGGATTGGATTGGCTATTAGATCATATCAGCGCATAGACACAATCATTTTTCACTACAAGTCAGAAGGTGGCTTTGTCAATTGTACTTTGGCGAAGCTTGCAAAGTGGCCCGTGTAACGATCGATCAACATGATTCGACGGTGCTGACATGAGCAATTCTGCCCCTCGTTGGGCTTCTCTGTCGATCCTATTAGCGGGGAGTGAGTCACTGTCAATCGACGTCCTCCTGCCTCCTCAACTATATCTGCCCCAACATATCACCACATATCACCACCAGGAAGGTGATCAGATTGCAAGAGTATCGAAGGCAATATGGCTTCCTTGGGCTCTCTCGCGCCTGAGCTCCTTCTCCTCCTCGCAGATCACCTCCATAATATTGAGGATTATTCTGCCCTCTCATCGACATGCACATATCTCCGCACCACTCTCCAATCCGTGGCCCCAAATACCATCCTGCGACTCGCCAATAACCAGTCGCGCATCTTCTTCCGCCCGTCTCCCGAGTTCCTCGTAGCCGCCACGGCTCGCCAACTGGGAGAATGGGCCCGTCTCGACCCCACCAACGAAGCAGCCCTGGCGCTTGCCTTTCAAAACGGCCCAGCTGGCATGCTTGATCTCGCCCTGCTTCACTGCGGCCTCACAATGTCCCGCATCCGCCAGCTGCACGCCCTGCGCTTCTCCGTCATCAACCCCGTCACCGACATCATCGACCAGTGCGTCGGCCAGCAGTGGTACTCCACACCCGATTTCTGGTACGGGGGCGTGGACGACGCCTACACCATCGACGCGGACCCGAACAGCACCTTCTTCCACCTCGCCATCTACGGCGAGCTCTTCGCCCCGGATCTGGCTGCCTATTTGGACGGGGACACGGCTCACCGTGCCCTGAGTGTCGAGACGCGCCTCGAATACGTCAAGTACTGCGTCCCGGACTTCGCCTGTGAGTTGCGCGGTAGCATTGGCGCCCGGGACGCCCATCTCCCCAATGGTGAGCTGGATCCCCGCCGGGACGTCAAGCCCGTGGGCCCGTACGCCAAAGACGAGAGGGGCATTGACTACCTGGACCCCCCCAAGAACAACAACATCGCGCTGGTCTGGGTCCTCCGAAGCACGAGGTGGAGACCGCACTGGAGGAGTCTCCGCCAGAGGGTGGCGGAGGACTTCCAGGACGGGTTCGAGGACGAGTGGTGGCTCGACGGCGGGGAGGGGAGGGACTGGAGGCAGCGGCTCTGGGAGAACACCATGGTCTGCCAGGGCCTCGAGGGGCTGGGGATGATACGGCCCGAGATGCAGGACGGGTGGCTGGAGAGGATTCGGGCCTGGAAGGCCAAGATTGCGGCCTTGGATAGGACGCCGGGCGAGATTAGGGTCGGGAGGCATACCACGTATAATTACCCGTTCCTTCTGGGTGATTTGCGAATTTGTGCCAGTGGGTATGTCGGGGGTACCTGAGAGGGATGAATTAAGGCATCCATTTGAGAGTGAATTTCATGTAAGCCATTGCGCTCAATGTAAAAAGGCTCGAATATGACTTTGCGTCTCCTTGGCGTAGCTATTGCTCTCAACAAGTATTGCTCCACATGTTAACAAATCACAGTAGTCATATGCTTCCTAAATGCCTTAAAATAGAGCTTTTGAAACGTAATTGCTGGCTTGAGCGAAGTTGATGGAGGTAGGTAGATCATAGTTACTTGATTTGGTGTAATCAAGCCCCTCACTGAAGTATAACTCAGAGCCTTAGCTGCAGGAAACAAATTTAGGGACAGGATTTAGAGTATACTCTTTTGGAAGATGGTCATTGTCTGATTTATTGTGGCAACTAGTTAGTTGCAGTAGCTTAGACCCCCTAATGATAATGACGGAGACTTAAGCGGAATTCGGTCCTTGTTTCCGAGAGCATTCGTTATCTATTTTCTTAATAAATCCATCACTATTTTAAGAAAATCATCCTAGATGTTCATTAATGCCGTAAATAAGGGATATCCTGAGATCTGGCAACCCATGACTCTTAAGATAAGACATGGTTTATCTTCACAGCTTTCACACAAGTTATGGTCTATAACCGAACTTTTTTATACATACAAAAACGATTCTTTTTGGGGAAATTATACATTTCTGTAGTATTCCTAAATTGTAGCCATCGCTTTACTCCGTGCTAGCTGTATAATTGAGAATACGACTGAAAACTAATCGCAAGCCTACTCGTTAAGGAAAGGAAAGGCCCCCAGAGGGAGATTTGGAACCAGTTGGGACCACTTTGGACGGATTTTACCTTTGTTCCCACGTGTTTAACAATGTCAGATACATCGTGAGGGGGCATAAGTCGAGGAATAACGAGGTGTAAACCTCTGTTTGAGATGAAATTTACTCACCAAATCTCGAATAGGCATATCATGTAAATTTCTGGTTGCTTCGTGATAGACAGGCTCCATAGTACTTCCATGAGTGCATGGCACGGAATCTCTGCTCCGAGGCACGGAGTTGAGACCAAAATAGCTCGACCTATAAATAAGGCGTCAAGATTGACGAGGGGATGAGACTGATGAACCTCCTGGACAACTTATTTCGAGCATCTACTACCTCCATGAAAGTTGAGGGACTTGTGTATAATAAACAAAGAGCACTGGGGTCACTACGTAACCTCCTTGCCATGATGGCAATGTAACAACGTGAGTTAGATCATGATAGTTCTTTGAAATAGCATTAGCTTATTCACACGTGTACACAATAGAACTTAGGAATAACCCAAAGTCCTTGTGAAGGCAATAAGAATGCAGGTGAAGGGCGTTATTATGGGGCAGAATACCGTTAAAAAGGGTCCTCTGGTGTGGCGAGCATTGGAATTCAGTCCAAGCGGGATTGGAAAGGGCACGTTTCTATGAACTATTGATACTCACGATGTAACGATGTTGGCCAGCTACCTTGCTGATGGTTATTGTAAGCACTTGAAAATTTAAAAAGGGGAGATATCAGCAGGTATTAGGGCTTTTTTGAACAAAATGCTGGGTATGATGGCTTCACAGAATGTTGATCTCCTGTACAAAGGCTTTCCACATGGCGGTGCAATGCCTGACAAGCCGGTAACCAGGTTCCTCCGCCCACTGTGCTTTTCTCGGCCAAGTGCATGACGTCGCTTGAGGGTGACCCTCTGAATCATGGGATTCCTATTTTATTGGCTACCAGTAGTCACGGAACATGTCGAGATCCCGGGATTCACGTTGGCACGTGGCGGATACTTTTTTTTAGGTCCGAATACGTGTTTGCAAAAGAGCTTATCTCGCCTCTACGATCCTTCACACACTACCGGATTTGGCAGAATACCACCCTGCAAGGGTCTAGTTGTAATAGTGGTGGCCGTGAATGTGCAATCTTACACTACTGCCGTTGCCCCGCGCGAACCACTTCCCAGATAACATGGGTGAGCAAGTCGCGGTGATGGCTTGATGCGTTCATTTCGCGAATGTAACACTGAAAAGCAAAAGACGAGAAAGGGGAAACAAGAATAAGCAGGACCAGTGCTAACTATGCCTGGGGAATAAGGGAGGAATGAAAGAAAAGACCTTCCGCAGTCTAGTAGGCGGCGGAGTAAGTCGACAGGAGATATTTGTCCTCTCACTCGCTGGAAATATTTAGGTTTGAAACACTGAGTTGCTGATCATTCAGTCTGAGGAATGCACTTCTACTTTCTGTCCAGCCACTCCGAAGGCTGAATAGGCTTGGGGCGGCCAATGTCGCGCCAACCAATAGATTCTATTTCCACAGGTGTCTTAGAAGTTGGAGGATTCCTGGTGGTAAGACGTCAGTGGAGCGAGTTTGTTACCCTCGTTGGAGGCCTAGTACCTTGGTAGTTGGCGATAACTGTATATATTTCCGGCAATTGAACAGCATGGCATGCCTCTAGCACAGAAGAGGGCAGAAATAGTAAAAACAAGAAACCTACCTGGCCACAGCAAATGATGGGTGGGCATGTCTAGAAATCCCCGAGGTAAATTTAGCAAAGAACCAGGCGGCACGGTTGGACCTCAGACGAGATGCATGGCAGGCACAGTTCTGGTCGGCGATTACAGCTCGTATGGGGATCAGTCTGGGAGCCCGCTAAGTGCCGGATGGAGCCCCAATGTACGAGAATCTTCCTAATCGGGGGAAATATACCGACCGGGGTCTGTCTTGGGAGGCAAGGATCAGCAGCCGACAAGCAATAATCGCAATGGCTCGGTGGAGAGCAGACAAGGAGGTTAACGGCCGGCCAGAGTGGCATACGGCAATCGTTTGGGAGACCGGATATTTAAAATTAACCCTGGAAATCGTGATCGAACCAGTGGGAGGCCTTTCTTGATGTCGATGCACGTTAGTTGTTCAGCATAAGCTAAGCTGACATCAACGGCTGACGATGCCGGTATTGGCCGAGACAGCGTCCAGGTGTGTCCGGCACCAAACCAACTGGTTACGTTTGTAACTGCCATCATTATGCCTAATTAGTAGTAATAATAAGATCTACTGCCGAAGTGTAATCTCAGTCCCTCCACTGAAGACAAGACAGATCTGTCGGCAGATCAGCCCTACCGCTGTCATACTGGTAACGTGGTATCGCTCATCTGAGCAGCCATTGTCGTATCCTGCCAGGGCACACGCGTGGCTGCCGCGAGACTGAGCCTGGAAGAGGTGCCTTCGCCACTCAATGAGCTGCCGGCGACCTCCTGTTAGGGAAACAATGCACCATTTCACCTAGGTCGAACCTCTCCTTCAGGGACAGAGGGTCGATACTACCTCCCAGGTCGCTGGTAGGCCTCCTTTACCCCTAAGTTCCATCAGCATCATCAATTGACAGCAGGCCTGTCTCGATGCTTGGGACCCATGCCGATCCTCCATCCCCAAAGTCCCATCTGGCGGTAGTGGCCCCTTGGCTCACACGATCTTGCTTGGTGTGGACGTGTGGGACAGGCTAACTTAAAAACGTCCAACAGACGTCAGCATGCAGATATAGTTCTGCACCAGTCCGGTGGTGCTTCTCCCGAATGGAATCAATATTTGTTGCTAGCTCATCACCTGTCTTTGGTATATGCTTGTTTTGCTTGCATCATAGGTCCTTGTTTTTATTTTTCTCACCTCAAACGTTTACTGTTTCACTGTACATATCGACATAATGCCTGGCATTCCAAAGTCAAGGGGCTGCCAAACTTGCAAGCAGAGGAAGATCAAGGTAGTGCATGCCCCAGAGGCACAACGGTGGACCAATTCAGGACGAGCTAACATACTTTCTTCTAGTGCGATGAGACTTGGCCAACTTGCGAACAATGCAAGCAGCGTAGACTTGAATGCCCAGGGCCTACGCAGCTCGTCAAGTTTATCAACAATGCTTCACGCAGTGAAAATCCAGACGAGTCACAGGGCGAATTTTCAGGAACAGACAGCAGGTCAACACCATCCAGCAGCCCTAGCCCATCCCTGAGGTTACGCAAGGTATACTATTCAAAAGTTGGAGACGAGTCAGCTGAATACGGCCTTCTGCTTCAAGTCGGGCTCCCCAGAAGCAACCCCACAACCCTCGCAGACCGAATCAGTGTCCGTCTCGTCGCCAGCATGGATCACGGCTCAGAGGGGCTGATAAGTGTCCATATGAGCTACCTTCCTGAGCTTCCGCGACGCCTGGGCGCGAGCGCCTGTTTGCGCGACTCGGTGGACCTTTTTTGCGCTGCATGGTCAGACTCCCGCCGTCATCGGAAACGAAGAGAGTTGATGGAGATGCCCCAGTACGGGAAGCTTCTGCGGAGTCTCCGACGTGCACTGGTGGCAGTTCAGGCTTGCAGTATTGAAACTCTGGCGGCGATGACACTTCTCGAACGCACGAGCAAGCTCTTTGATGGAGGGAGGTATGCGGATTTACATCTGAAAGGGATCAGAGAAGCTCTTATAAGAAGGGGACTGCCGAAGTTTGAGGACCCGCTTGAGATTGCGGTTACGAACGAAATTCACGGGCTTCTGGTTAGTTTTGGCCAACAGTACGTCGTGTGCTATCATCGCTAACGTCCCACCTCTCTTAAGTTGCGCGATCCTACCAGGAGCGGAGAGAACGAGTTCATTAGGACATCGCCTTGGAAGGAGGCATTCGACCGGTGTGCAGAAGAACAGTCATCTACCTCGGATGTGCGACCCTTTTTGATAAATGACATGCTGCTTCTTCATAAGTACACCAGAAGACTCGCTCCTCTATATCATGACTTTGGGCGAATATATGCCGACCCATTCAGCCAAGGTATGACACGACTTGCCGTATCTATTCGCCAAAGACTGCAGGAAATGAAGGACTCGACGCTGCGAATTCAAGAAGACTCACTGGAGACCAATGCTGGAGGAGATAAGGTGGCTAAAGAATCTTGTGCAAAGAACCTTATGATGGGCAAAAAAACATACTTCAAGTGTGTGCTACTTGCGGCCATATACCAACGGATGCTCATGTGCCATCTGGTTCCCTTGCGGATGGTATACGAAATGAGCGTCGTTTACGGGACCACGGACCCGGAGATCTTCGATGAGTTTAGAGAAGTGAGCATTGGCATCTGGAATGCGATTCCTCAACTCCGGGCTTTGGAGGCGATCGTGGCAGTTTACACGATCCATCCCGCATGTCTCGGTTACGAGGATGAAATTAAGAATGAAAGGCAGCATGTTTATGAATCTACCTGGGACGTAGACAACGCCCTTTGTCGATTCCCAGAGGATCGGGAAGCATTGAATCTCGCAATTGCAGAACGGAGCAAACCAACAATAGGGCGTGTGGTCTAGGGGTATGGCGTTCGGTGAGTTGAAACTTCCCCAAAAGAATCATCTGAACAGTAATTAACAGGAATAGCTTCGCATCTTCTCTGATAGCGCTTTGCGAAAGGTCCGGGGTTCAATTCCCCGTTCGTCCAATTTTTTTTTTCGTCTCTGACCACACGGGCGCTGGCGTTTTGAGAGAACACGAGCCAATCATATTTCTGTGTATATTTTGGGGACAGCGATCTTGATACGGCCAGGAGGGTGGATAGCTCGTGGGGCTTGTGACGAGCGGCGTGCGTACGTTGTGCTTGTGGGTGTGAACTTGAATTGATCAGCACGGACTTGAGTTGAGAGGACCCATTGCACCGCGGAGGGTGCCGCTGAAATAAGAACGAAACGAGGCGTTTGGGTTTATCAAAGAGATCTAGACCGCGGGAACGGTCATTATGGTGTATACGACTTTTGACTTCTCTAAACATTGACCATGGCTAGCTTCATCAGAGGTTCCTTGTTAGTTCCATCCATAATAACCCAATAAATGAACGTTAAATTTAACCCATAGATAGATACACAGCTTAAATAAACTGTGTTGCGAATGGTAATTGGTTGAAGTTGAGCATCTCGCGAATGAGTTTATTCCGGCTCTTTAAAGATATTTGAAGTACAGCAAGAGCTACAAGCTGGTTCGTTGCTAGGGGTTTTATTTACTTTTTAGAAATCATAAATTAGGTCGCTGCCTCTTACTTCTTGACTATGAAATAAGTTTATGCTTCATGTTGTGTTTTCAGGAGATGGACCCTAGTCGTTTGCATGACCAGGCCGTGTTGTTTAAGTCAAGGACAGATCAGTGAGCCAACTTCAACCGAGTGTATGCAACACGAAAATTCTATTTGATGTTGTATTATTCTAGATTTGTTTCAATTGTGAAGTAGTTCATCTACTCTCGGTAAATGTGTAGTACTACCAATTGTCATCACTCTTTAACCAGTGCCACAGAAGTCAGCATACTGCTTTGCGCTAGATACAGGATTGCCCCACCACTAAAAATGTTGTTAGTTGCATGAATGTATCGCAATGATGGATATAATGACTTACTCTGGGGAAAGAAACCTCAGCTCCAGAGCCACCGAAGACAGAGAATGTCAGAATAAACATCATGACCTTGGCTCCTGCATCCAAGCCGCCACCGACAATGTAATTGTACTTGCCGAACCATGCAGGGTGCCGGAGACGCAGCCACCACTGAGATATTATCCCTGTTGCAACCTGAGACCAAATGACGGACGTAGTGCCCGCTGTTGTGGAGGAAGCGTTGTGGAAGATGACAGGAGACACCATCTTGCGAGTATCGTGGCCCCATATGGTGGGAAACTTCTGTGAGATGAGCCAATGGACTACCGGGACAGCGGCACCAAAGAGAATCGAGAGGGGAATCCACCCATATCCATCCTTGTTGAAGCCGTAGACATATTTAGCCAGCGACCAAGTGACGGCATTTGTGTTGAGGGATTGGATCTTTTGACCACTCCAGACTTGATTGCCAATGGGATCCAGAAGGATTTCTCGGCGATTAGTAACAATGTTGTCCATGATGACATAGTTGAGTGCCGTGCCAAGGAGACTGCCATAGGTCTGAAGGAGAAACATGGTTCGCCATGGGATCTTAAGATACTGTGCCATCTTGAGATCCGTGGCCAGGAAGACAGACAAAACAGTTACTTCGTGGCTGAACATGGAAAAGTAGAGGTTTGCAACTGGCTTTCCCGGCTGAAGAACACCGCAAAGCATCTTGGACAGATTGTTGGTCGAGATGCTTGTTCCAAGCAGGCCGTAAAGGCAGAGTGAAAAAGGGGCAATGATGCAACCTAAGAGGATAGCAACCACATAGGCCCATGGATCGAGTGTAGTGTTCCCGACGTATATAGCCCCGAGACCAAAGAAAAATCCGACGAGCAGAACAATAGCATACCACCACTGGGGAACGTCTTTGTAGTTTTGCTGCATGATCTTGTAGTGTATATCAGGCTGCTCATTTTTCCATGCGCGAATAAGGGACTGCTTGATCTTGGGACCATAAAACAGACCAATGTGAGTGAAGAGACCACCTATAGCTGCCATTGCGGCCATGTTAGCCCAGACATTGGTTGCAGTGAGTCTGGGTAGCCCATGTTTTTCAAGGGCAGCGGGATCCAGGATGGCTGTCCTTCCAAAGATGGCCGTTTGGTTATATACCTTTCCAGTAGTTGCATCAAACATGGCGGTAGACATGAAGGGGAATTTCTTTGCACCCCAGGCTCCTCCATAGTACAGCGAGAAGCACATGATGTAAGAAATGAGGATCCCAACCCAGGAGTTCGCCTGCTGCAATAATGGTAGAGACATATATCGGGAGGTGATGTACTGCCAGTCAAGTGAGAAATTGAAGAGGCCTTGACCTTCGTTTGAAGAAATCCCACCGAATACGTTCTTGATCACCGTCCGAGTACTAGAAGGGGCATGCATCGAAGCAAGGCATGGAATCGAAATGCCGTTCAACCATGGCCAAATGTAGGAAGCAATTGGCTCCCAAATCAGCATGCCGATCGATGTAAATCCAAACATGCGCAGGCGGTCTCTGTTGGCGCCTTTTGGGTCCCGGTGGAAGGTCTGGTAGATGGATATCATTGGCAAGCATTGCCACCAAACCATTTCAGTCGCTAAGAATTAATGTTAGCTGATGTGCTTCTGACTAACAAGAAAGCAATAAACTGACGATGTACAATGATCGACCTTAGGAGTCCAACGAGCCCATACCCAAAAATTGATGCAGAAAAGATTGTGAGAATGGCTGTTGCAGCCTCAGTTTGACGATTGTAGAATAATCTCTCAGCCCCAAACACTTGGACAATGGCAGCTCCGTTACCGCTCGAGGTAGAGAGAATTGAAGCGACAGCATGCTCCTTTAGACCAAAATGTCCGGGGTTGATAAAGTGGACAACAGGACCGAGCCAAGCAGCTTGTGAGGGCAAAAACTTCTCAACATGCTCTCGGCGTGGAAGCAGCTTAGACCAGGCAAGTCCAATAACGTAGGCCATCAGACAGAGGAAAACAGAGGCAAATGACACCTCAACTGGCTTGTAGTAGTAGATTTGGTTGATACAAGCGGCAAGAGCAGTTAAACCAGATCCGATGATGAAGGAGCGAAAAGTGCAAGCTGGGTCGCCGTCATCCTGAGTGCTGACAACATACTCGGAGATGTCCTTTCCGTCACGGACAATCACTGCGCCTTTCACCAGCTGAGAATTCTGTTCTGTAGGATTCAGGGGCTCGCTACGCTCAATTTCATTGTCGACGACTTCATCGTCCACAGACGACGACTCCGCAGTTGTGTGGGTGATGGCGTGCGAGGGTTTACCCATCATGAATGAGACACCCGAGGACGAGCTTGGGTGTGTCTATGAGCGAGTAGAGTCCAGAGGAGATGAAGATCCCACCTATCTAGGGTGGAGGGTCGTATCTATTATACATGAGCCTTACCCTTGATATTGATGGAGTATTTCCGATCTGCCACACCGCAGAGCAACCTTGAGTAAGGGTCCTCGAGCCACAAGGGATCCAAAAGGGAAAATTTAATCGCCATCCGTTCATGAACTGTGAATTGACCAATGGCACAAGTTGGGTGTATCCAAGTGCATACGCTAAACCAGGGCTTTGATGGATGCAACAAGAACGGGGTCAGATTGCGCCATTCTTGGCATCCACAATGCCCCATTAGAGGTCGTTGGAACTTGCAATCAGTGGATGAGCTCAAACTATCTTTCTTCTGTCTGTCTGACCGGCGATTGTTTTCACTCGATTTGGCCTAGACAATATATGCCTGCTGCCCACTTCTTGCGTGTGGCCTGTCAAGCTTAACTCATCTTTATATCAATAGCCTGTAAAACTTTAACACGACCTGCTCTCCTTTCACCAGAGCGTGCGCGAATAAAGATATGGCGTCATGCTGATATGAGCTCGCGCCGCGCAAAGACCCGAATACCTCCTTTGAGATAGAAAGCAATCGGCAATCGCCGTCGACGTCAACAGGTGGTGTGATATTCCCAACAGAATTCGATTTCGTGAGCGGATTGACATTTGCCATGGAGACCTCAGCTCGGAGGCGAAGAGTTGAGACAAGCAGAAGGAGGACAGGGTGTCAGGCCTGTCGCAATCGCCGGAAAAAGGTGGGCTTTACCGGCCAATATTCACAAGAGAATCCCATTGACAAAAATCAAGTGCGATGAAACCCGACCCCAGTGTGTTGCCTGCGTTCAGCGCGGGTTGGACTGCATATATCAGCGGCCGCTTGTTTTCAAAGGCTTCAACGAGCAGCGGATTGACTCACTGGAGGACTCGCGTCACGGCGACACGAAAAAAGGCCTGGAGGGAGGTCGCGTGGTCAGTGAGTCGTCTGCCTTCGATTCAGAAAACACGGTTATCCACGTCAGTCGCGAACAGCCCGAATATTCTTCTAAGCCATACGAAAACACACATCTTCCATCTCAGACGGACTATATGATATCGGCCAAGATCTTCAGTGTTGCCCGAGTTGGCGAATCATCATCCTCAACTTGTGGCAGCGTATTAAAGCCAATATCTAAGCCTTCTTTACCTTCTCTGGATGAGTATGCGCCTGGATTGCAACTTCATGAAATCACAAGACAATGGAAAGATGATACCATTGGCCCTGCCGTTCAAACCGTCGGGGATATTGTTCGACCCAAGTTCTTCCACCATAGCGACTTTGGAGGCACCGGAACTGAAGGCGATAGTGGCTCCGGCCACTTCTCAAACCAATCCCCTACACACCCGATACAGACCCCTTCAAGTTCGACCAGCTACTCACAGTCATGGGGGGAGTCGCCCACATCAGCAAGTGAATGCTCGGGTTCTCAACCTGGATCTTTCCCCTTGCGTCCTGAGGTGGAGGAAGCCCTTCTCATGTATTTCGGCCAGCAAGTCCTGCCAAGGACTCCAGTTGGTGTAACATTTCCCCAATGGTTCTATAAAAACCGCTGCTTTCGGGCGGCAGTTCTAGCTCTTTCCTCGAGCTTTCTTAAATTGGATAGAAATCGAGGCAACAGCCACAACGTCGTCAACGTGGCAGTTCATGCATATGGACGTAACGACAAAATCAACTGGCTGTACTATGACACGGCAGTCAAGACTCTCAATGAGCAGCTAGAGAGCCCACACAAAGATGACCTGGAGCAGTTGGCTGGTGCGGCATTGCTCCTGGCCTATCATGATATTGAGGTTGGCACCCCTCTTGGTGTGAGAAATCATGCATGTGGGCTTGACGCACTCGCCTCTCGGATGGACTTTAGCACTTGCTCAACCCCCGGCTTATTCAAGGCATGGAGAATGCTGCGCTGCGATCGGAAGTTCTCAAGCCTGGCAACCCGCAAGACCATAACTTCCGTCGATGCATATGACATGAGCAGTGTTCTTGATCAACAGATCGCAATCCGCGAGGTTTTGATTGGGCTTTGGAAACTCCACTCACGATACTTCATGGAAGCTACGTTTCTTTCAAACTTCCAAATGGAATCGTCGCCATTACCGCCCTTTTCATGTGCAAATGCTGATGAAGAAGAGGGCAACATTGTGCCGAGTCCATCCGAGCGAGTTAGCCAGTGGCTTCAATTGGTCCTCAACAGAGATTGTGACGTCAACCAGGCTCAGCAGAAAGACTTTTATTCCGACAGCCTTACTCGGCATATGATAAAACAACAGTGTACTTACTTCGCTAAACAGCTTGACCAGTGGTACGAAGGTGTTGCGGAGTCTGATCTACCAAGGGTCAAAATTGGTACTGATTCGGATTTTGTGACAAGCAATTCCATCTCGGATGTGTTGATAACATATCGGCTTGCCAATGAGAGCAAAGCCCTTGATCACATTTTGTACTTGCTGTCTCGGATGATTTGCAATTATCTCCGATCTGTGTTCAACACAGGAGTAGTGGCTCCTGTCTCGGAAGCCTGGGCTAAAGTGATCCTCGGGATCATTTGCGGCATGAACTTCACTCGTCAGAACTTCACGCTGTTCCGTGTTGATATGCTACTCCTCATAACCGCGCTGTTAAGTGAAGGGACCCGGGTTGCGATGATAATTTTAGAGCATGTGATCCCCCACATCAAGAGGACTGATGAGGCCGACCCAGGATTCTTTACGTGGTCGTACTTGAAGACCATTCTCCATCTCATGATACAAGAGAGGCTTCAAGGAAGGACAATCCGTCTGATAATTGATGACTCCATCCAGGACTCGGAGCAGAGGCATACAGCTGTTAGGCATCGACTTGTTGCTTTTGGGGACTTCAGCGGGCAAGGCCAGTTTCGGGAAGTGTACAGCGTGGAGTGATTGAGTAACGGGTCTCAATCGACTTCCCCTTAACTTGATGAGGAACCTCCACCTACAGAGGGGTTATACCACCGCCTATCTGCTTCCACGATGAAAGACCCAATTGACTTGCCACGATTCCTCGTTATATTCGGTGTTATGGCCATAGTGCCGGCAAACTCGATTCGGACTTCCCCACATAAGCAAGGTATCTTCTTCAACAGTTACTAAGCGGAGAACCGAGCGAAACCCGAGAATTCCGATGAGCCCTGGCATGGAAGTTCTTACCGATCCCTAATCCGATCTCTTATGACTTGGGTATTGCATCTCGAAATTGTGCCGATTCCAAAGCCGACAGGATGCGATCGAGCTTATCGTGCGATGCTTGTAGGTAAGTGAACAGTCCACAGGGTTGGCATCGTTTGCCTGTCGTTAACCAAGTTTCCCGCTCAGGAAATCCAAGGTCAAATGCGTTCACAAGGGCAGATCGCCATGCCAAAGATGCGAACGGTCGGGTTTCGCAGGGTGCCAACTCACGAAGCCCATCAGAAAGCCGATTGTCAGGGCAACGCGGCAGCAACTGGAGTTCA
This sequence comes from Clonostachys sp. G952, assembly GCA_027569935.1. Taxonomy (NCBI): domain Eukaryota; kingdom Fungi; phylum Ascomycota; class Sordariomycetes; order Hypocreales; family Bionectriaceae; genus Clonostachys; species Clonostachys sp. G952. Next base: position 108,102 of record JAPDLB010000080.1, on the reverse strand, counting down.
ATGGCAGACAGTCGTTCCAATCGCAGAGCTTCGTAGGAAGTCTTCGGCTTTCGGCAAACGCGTCAGCAAACCAAGGTGGCCTTGGTCCCGGCTATGTTGGAACAGCAGATATCGACGAACACGTGTCTCAGATCTCCACGAGCAGAAAATTAGCGATACTGAAAACGTTCTCGAACCCGTTCCCAGAGCTTATCATCGTTCATGTGCCGACTCTGATGGGTGGCTTCGCATCTAGCCCATATCCACCGCAACACAAGATCCTCTTTGCTGCTGTCCTCACCGTCACAAAGGCAAGACTTGCGCTGACAGACGTACCATGGGCAGATACGCTGTGACCGCGAGAGGAGTATGCTGCATATACGAGAGCGAGACTTTTGGAGGTTCTTCTCGAAAAGCCCAAGATCGAGTTTGTTCAAGCCTTGCTCATAATCACACTTCACGAATGGGGGACTAGGGACTTTCACAAAGCATGGATGTAATGCGGTAATATCTTGATCTCATTCCTTTTTGGCCTTGCACTAAATATCATAGGCATGGCTATCCGCATGATGCAAGCGCTATACAGCATGCGTACTGCCCCATATTCTCTCGACCCGACCTCCAATGACCAAGTCCATGACCGATATTCCCAAGCCATCGAAGTCAAAACTTACTGGGCCTGCTTTATCATAGACTGCATGGTCAATGCGGGTACCTATAATCCACCAATGCTGCCCATGTCCGAGATGAAGAAGCTCAGGGTTGGTCGTCCAGTGAATGCCCTCGAGTATGCGCTCGGTCAAGATCACCCAGACGCCAGCGCTGCATCCAAAGTGGAAGTATCACAGGGCCTTGGAATAGCTCGAGGTTGTGAGATCTTAGTTCATGGCTTTGACATCTGGTCACAGCTGATGACCTTCGTATTCAATGATGGGCGTAAAGCTCCTGGAATGTGCGCTCCACGGAACTGTCCCTGGGTTTCGAGTTCGCCCTGGGCAAATGCTTTGAGTCAGCTGCAAGCTTGGAGAGCGATGCGAGAAGCGAATACCCACTATCCAACAGCTTCTGTTGTGATGTACGTAACATTAGGATATGGGGAGGCATTTGTGTACATTAGTGTCCTCTACTACGTAAGGTATAGTATGGAACGCTAAAATCCTCGAGGCTAACCATCACTGACTGAACCGGTCTTAACAGCATCATTATGTTGCGGCGAGAGTATTTGCCCTTCCTACCTACTCCTGAGTCGTTCCCGTCCGGACCTACCGACCCGCCGTTACTGGAAGCCGAAGCGCCTGAAAACTGGTGGGAGGAGAATGCAAGGCAGCTTTTCCAATCTGCCGAGTATATTGCGAGGCTGCTCGAGGAGTCCTCTGAATGTGGTGTCCACCTGATGACTCCATTTGCCGGATTCTGTGCCTTCTCGGCCGGGTATATATGTGCATATGTGCCCTGGTTTCCTAGTATGAATCTCGGCCGCAGTCCGGACGCAGGAAAATGCTTGAGCTTTTGTCTCAAGTATCTAGAAGAGATTAAAAAGGTTTGGAGTATTGCTGAAGGCTGGGTACGCTGATCACTTCATTCCTGTAATGGATTAACGTGGCTGACATGATGTAGATCAATACCATAGAGCATGCCTCGCTGCTCTCCAGACGGGCAGCAACCACGGGGCGTTACCGTGGCATGTCAAGGGCTGACTTCAACGGTCTCCATCAGTCGCTGCATGAGTTTCGGGTTGTCGACAGGTCGGAGCAACACATGAAAGAAATGAATGGCGTAGAGCAAGCGATAGATACATCTCGGGATCCTATGGGTGATGCAGCTACAATCACTGATGACTCTCCAGACACGAATGTGCTGTTGGAAAGCTTTTTACATGAAGTGAACAGTAATATGCATGAGCAGGGGCCGTGGTCATAGTGGTGGCCGCCAATGTATGAGGCAGCTCTCACGCCGGATGTAATTCATTTAAGCTTCCAGAAGGCCTAGCTACACTCTGCATTTCCTCCCGCAAGCTCTTCCATAGATAGCCACTTTCGTTTGTGACAACTGATCTCTGCGCAAGTATGACCCCATGGCGTCCTCGGTGTTCTGCGCATTGTTATTGTCGCGCTCCAAAAGCTCTGTCACCTCGTTCGAGGTGACTTTCCGTCCGCGAAGTAAGATCATACATATGGCAGCGGCTACATATGCCAGTCCCGTCAACAGTTGCGCTCCTAGGTAGCTTTTCGCCTCCGAGACTATCAGCAGCGCAATGGGCGCACTGAAAGTGGACGGTAACACCAATGCCAGCCACATCATGTTCAACCCCGATGAGGCGTCCACCACACCGACCACCTCAGCCATTAGCGGTGATATCGTGGCCAAAAGCTTCCAGCCACAATTCCCTCGCTGATTGCGAAGAAAGGAGAACCCCGTAGCCTTTGGCGTTCACCCACACGACCAGGGGTAAGATTCCAGCAAGAAGAGTCATCAAAGATGAGATGTTCATCCGTCCAGCGCTATCACTGAAATAGCCCACCAATGGCCGCCCAATGGCTTGTCCAAAGTTGAATAAGGCAGCAATGAGAGAGCTTTGGGAAAAATTGAGGCCGATGCTCATAGCGTAGTCTGCAAGACTAAAGATCAAGGTGAAATATCCGAGCATGGTGAGGATGCCGAATCCGATAAGAACCTGAAATTTACAACGCCTAAACAGAGTGATGTGAAAAGCGCCTTGATTAATCCCAATCGCTGTGTTCCGGTCGTGTATTAGGAAAATGCAGCTCGAATTAATGGTGAAAGCAATTATGCTCAGGATTCTAAACGCCCAGTTAAGGCCAAGACTGGCAATCATGGCACCCGCGGCCAGTGAATATACAGCTCCTCCAAGGCCGGCTCCAGAGAGGGATATCCCGCTGGCTAGTGTTCGTTTTGCTGTAAACCACTAAGGCACAACGGCAGCTGTAGGTATAAACAGCAGACCGACTCCAGCGCCAAAGAGAAGCCCTTGCGTTAAGAACAGATGCCATAGCTGTGTCGCGAAGCTAGCGATGACAAGGCTGGCTGTTTCGAGCACTACCCCAACAAACATAGTAGGACGAATACCATACATACGCATTAGGATAGTCGCAAGTGGTGAAACAGCGAGGAGGGATGTCAAGCTCAGACCTCCGATGAAGGCGTACTGCATAGGCGACGACCCAGGGAAAACATCATTGTCCAGATAGTTGGCGAGAAATACGGCGTAGGCTGAATTGAAGCCCCAAGAGTGGCCGTTGGTTACGGCAGCAGCTGTCGCACAAACCCAACCGTAGCCCTCGTCCGGAGGCTGGCTTGGAGTGGCCTCTGGGGCAGACTGTGTAGTGAAATTACGCGTCTCCTGTGGTTCTGACCGTTCCTGCATCGACTCTTCCTCCGTGCCCATGGTGTAGAGTTTGTGAGCCGAGCTCATCTTAGCTTGAATCAAAAGTGGCAGCAGATTTGCGACATCCTACGAGCAGCGTATACTTGCCAGGGTAGACGAGGGAGGAAGTAGAGTTGCTGTACAGGAAACAAATCAGCAGTTACTAGGGAGGATCGCTTAATCCCATCACGTCGCGCCGGTCTCTGAATTTTTGAAATTTTTGAAATAGTAAAGTAACCAAAGCCGATCGGTACCGCCTCAAAGCCGACCAACTCCTAGATAAGAGCCGATGCTCCGACTGGTTTATATCCTCTAACAAAAGTCCCATGCTTTTACCAGCGAGATTTCTGCACAATAACCAGCTACGTATTTGATGGATATCCTATCACGGAAGTTCTGAACTGGCTTGCTAGGCCCGTTGCCACCCCAAAGGGCAGCGGCAAGCTTTGTTTTCAGGAATTAGTGTTTCTCTGTACGATTGCATGTCGCAAGCCCAGGTTTTCTGATAAAAAGAAATACAATAATTCGACTGAATCCGTCTGAAAATGTTAAAAAAAAACCAAGACGATGGTCAGTTAGGTGCTTCGACCTCCGCCTGGTCATCGAAGTATAACAATGGCTCCATTGACATGGATGCTCACATGGAGGGCATCTCATCAAGCATCATTGTGCAAGCGGTCAACGGCCTCACAGCAGAGTACCCGGATCCCTCTATGTTGCACTTGTCAACCCTGTCAGGGACTCCTCGGCAACAGGAGGACACAGTTTTAGTTGCCATGATCTTCGCAGCGCACACGGCATAGCCCCACAGTCCAGCCACATCGCCCTAGAAGAAACATTGCGTGGCAGGAGTTCGTACGAGGACTATGCGGAGAGTCTGCTTTCAGCTTTGGCATTCTATTCTCCAAATGTTCTCGTTGTTCAAGCCCTACCTCTCATGGCTGTGCTAAAGGGCTGCTCAGGGGAACTCCACGAAGGGTGGATGCACTGCGGTGGGTGATTCTGACTTGTAGCTGTGGAATCAAATTTGTGGTTTGATGCGAAGTTATCATACCATATTGCTCATAAAAATCATGGCCTTGATGTGGCTAGTATCCAATTTGTTTGACTCGTCCGGTAAATGTATCTATTTTTCAATTGATGTGGCTACGTGCCTCGGTCGAATCGGGGGCTGTTCAGCAGATTGGATACTATGTCGGTGCTCAACTCGGGTCGATTGATACATATCGGATGCGATCTCATGCCCTAGTCACAATAGAGTCGCAGCCGAATTGTAGCCCTAGGCGGTAATGTAGTTGCTGATTATCATTATTTTTTTCTCCCACAAGAGTCATAGATGCCTACTACTGTGACCTCCTTTCTCTTGAATCTTTTGAATATCTCCCGTCGCATAACCCTTCCTCGTCGCTTCCAGCGCGTTCCGTCTGAAACTCTGTCGTACTTTTGATGATATGGCTGGTGCTGTCGTTATCGTGTTCGTGTGGGATATCGGCGTCGCGGTTGACCGTCGCAAATCCTAGCTCCATGGCTTGGGAGTGATCTTGTCCAGCTCTTATCTGCCCAATGGTTACAAGGTCGGTGGCGTATGAACCGCTTGGATTCGTGCTTTTATCCTTGGCCAAGCTCTTGAAAAAGGCACGAAGTGATGGCAAAGAGCCTGCCAGAATGCCAACTCCGCACTCAACTACTGTCCAGAGAATAATGTTGGACACTTGGTCTGTAAATCAAACACCCGGTTTTTGGTTAGGATGGAAATCAATGGAGCGACGTATGGAAGGAATCAACAGCCACGTACAGATAAAATCATCAGGTTTCAGATAAGCATTCGAGTATGGTACACGAACAATGCTTGCAATGGATGCCCTGTACCTTTGAAGTTAGCCATGTATCTTTCTAGGTATAAATACCAACGGGTCTGAGAGACACGCACAATATTCCCAAGCCCATAACCAGCTGAGCATATAACTTTAATTTGGCTCGCATCTGAAGCCTTCGGACCAGAATTATAGGTATTGTCGCGGTGACAAAATCTGTTATGACGTTCGATACCGAAGCGGCGTATGTTAAGATCGTGGGAAGAATCTTGTCCATGCAAGTTCCTTTCGATGAATCCCAGAATGCTTCAACTGGTCGGCACTGAACTAGGATAACGATGAGCCCGACAGAACTCATCAAGACTGCAAGAATGATGAGTCCTCGCAGTGTCCAGATATAAACTCTTCCAGCCGCAATTCGTAGTCTACCAGTGTCGCGCTCGCATATTAGCCCCTCTGGTTGTCAATGGTATAGGGAGATGTAGAAATAGCTTACACGGTGACGCATATGCTTGATTTCACGAAAACGAGAGTGGCGGCGTAAAATATCTGCCACATAAACACGTACTACCACAGCCATAATGTTACTCTTCGGTTCCTGTTTCGCTCGAGTCGATGACGCGTATTCATACCTTCATACCCTCGATTACTTGGGCAGTTTCGAGTTTATTACGGGGAGTGCCTATGCCTCGGTGGCATCCGGTGCTGACAATGGCATTGTGGACTATATACGCGGCCTGTGTACGAAGATGTAAGCCTTGAGATTCTTCAAGAACCCTAGATGCCAGTGCCATGATATCCCACCACTTACCCAGCCTGCGCACATAAGATAGTCGTCTGTACCAAGAGATTGGTGCTTTGCTCGGATGTACATCCTCATCAAGACGATAACGGTACACAAGACCGACAGGACGACTGTAGTGGCGAATGTCCCAAGCGCTAGCCCTTCTGGCTTCACGGGCTGCCAACCAGTTTCCTCGGCCATAATGACTGACCACTACCGGACGAAAGATGCGATGTTGGGCGGGGGGAACATGGCGGATGGATGGTGATGAAAGTCGTACTTGAACCGTTGACTGGCGACAATGGTGAGTAGGTATTTTTTTCTTTTGGAGGATGTGCGATCCCTGATATGTTTGATCGTCAACGACAACGTTTCTTTTTGGCAGCACTGATGCATGTAATTAGACCCTTTGGAATACTGTGTCTTACGCAGCTTTGTTTCCCCGGGAGTGCATTGCATGAGAGCCCCGTACGGGACCTGCGGTTGGTCATTATCTTATCCACCAACGTTACGTTGTATGCGGGCATGGTTCGACTAACCAATTGACATGATGAGATCCTGACGAGCCACCTCCTCAAAACGGGTTGAGGAACCAGGGCCCATGTTCCCCGGTATTTGCAAGGTTTGAAGCTGACAGGTTGGTGTGCCATTGCTGGGATTGCCACTCGCGAGCCCCCACGGACATTTGGTGGTAGTGCTCTGTCAACTATCCAGGTCAAGAAGGAAGATGTCCTGGGTTGATGTTAGATATAAGACTGTATTGGCACTGGAGCTTAACTGGTGTAGTATTTCTTTTACTTGATGATGACTACTAGTAGTGATGCTTGGTTTCAGCAACCATGGAGGTGCTTGTCTCCCAGGGTGAGAACAGGGGCCCAACACTCACCTAGTTTGAAAACTGTCAACCCGGTCGATCACCGTCATTAGCGGTGTGATGGCAGCGGGCCAGAGAAACCTGTGCTCCTAGGTCCACGTCGAAGGAGCGAACCTTGTCGTGTGCTGGGTACAAACCATGAGCCACTCCTATTCCTGCATATGTATAACCTTGTCGTCAGGTTCATCAGACGGACCAACCAATAACAGGGATATGCTGCGGATGAGGGAATAACGATGGATATGTTGGTTGGTACGTATTCATAATCCTCCCCCTTTCCGCTGCCCAAGTGAATGCAAAAAAGTGCCTTTTTCAAGCTCTCATCTCCTCGTCACGTCCCTCTTCCACAAATAGAAGCCATGGCTTCTTACGCCGTCAAGGATCGCTTTGCTGTCGTTACGGGTGGCGGCTCCGGTCAGTGATCCCTGCATGAATTCTCCAACCGGAGACAGAAAAACTTATTCATTCTAGGCATTGGACATGTGCTCGTCAAGCTGCTCCTTGCTGCGGGGTGCTCCGTCATTATTGCTGATTTGCGCCTGAGACCTGAAGCCGAGGAGACAGTCAACAAATATCCTCACCCGGCGGCTGAGCCCAATAAGCCATCTGCTATATTCGTTGAAACTGACATATCTGATTGGACACAAATCTCTTCGTTATGGAAGACCGCTCTTGATAAATTCGAACGAATCGACATCGTGGTAAGCTGTGCCGGAGTCTATGAGCCCCCATCAAGCTCCTTCTGGTACCCACCTGGCATTTCACCCCTTTCTGAGGATGCCGAGGACGCCAAGGTGGGCCAGTACAAGAGCTTTGCCATCAACACCGTCGGGCCAATTCGACTAGCACAGATTGCGATTGACTACTGGCAGCAGAATCCCGAGGTCAAAGGAAATCTGCTGTTTGTCGCAAGCATGGGTGGCTACATGCACTCCATGCAAGCTCCCTTGTACTTTGCGAGCAAAGCCGCTCTGGTCAGCATGGTCAAGTCTTTGGCCGGCCTAAACAGGGCCCTAGGCATCCGGAACTCGGCTGTCTGTCCCGGCCCTGTGTTTGTACGTTATTGTGTACATCCAAGTAATGTCCTTGTACGTCACTGACTCAGAAATAGACGCCCATCTTTGAACAAGAGTATTGCAAGGATAGGCTTAAAAGAGGCGATGTAGCTCTTGAGCCGGAACACGTTGCAGATCTGATTATGAAAGTTCTGCAGGAGCCACAGTATGGAAACGGAAACATCGTGGAGATCCTGATGGCAGGCAGCCCAGACGACCAATCAGTCAATGTACGCGAAGTAACATTGGAGGCCTTGTACCCGACCGTTGGCCCCTTGGATGCAGGTACCCGAGCTATGGCAGAGGAGCTCAAGTTTTTCGAGCAGGTGAAGGAAAAGGGAATGCGAAGGTAGCCATTTGCAATTGCCGAGTGTTGCATAAAAGTTTCATATTACTCCAAGGTCAACCATGTTCTTCATACAATATATGTGAGCCGTGATAGCCCATGGCTAGTGATCTTTACCGGTTTGCAAGTGTGGATATCCATCCTCGTAACCAATGCTTACTTGTGATACGGAATCCCGCGCGACTCCAGAAACGTGTCAGCATATGCTCTTCGTCAGATTAATGTGGAGAAACGAACCTGTCTACGAGACTTAGTAGTTCACAACGAGCTCCGGTTCGATACACGTGTGCATGTTCTCATGTCGTCCGCCTCAGGCCGTATCATTCTTGTGTTCTCTGTTTTGCTTCTACAATTATCAAGTTCCTTCTATTATTTCGAGTCTCTCTATCGTAGTTATATCCCAACCCACAGCTATTACACTCTACTTATCATTTTGCTCTATTACCTGCTGCGATAGCAGACAGCCATCCCGTGACGTCTCAAATCATAATCGTACTTAGAAGATTAGAATGAATGCTACTATAATTCAATAGACGATACCTTTTCATTGCTTTAGAATTTTATATCCTAGGTTAATTTGGCCGCTTGAAGAAAACTTCATTGGCAAATAGTTACACATGCCAGTAAATTTACAGCATACCCAGTCAATTCATTTGAATACCAGATATAAAATAAATAATTAAGATAGATTCAAGTTCACATTTATGCAATCGTCGGCTGTATATTTGGAATCAAGCATAGGTCCTAGATTACTGTTAGAATAGATCTCTCTTCTCACTTACCTTTTTACTAAGCAAAATGTGTAAGATATTCCGGTAGTTTATTTAGGTAATTGGTAAAATCCCCCAACAGATTGTAATAATTTTAAATTGTTTCCAAAAGGTTGAGTGTAATATCTACGGCTTGCTGAAGAAAGGCACCTAGACCCAGCTCCGGACTCCGGACTGGACTCCGGTCGGACCAAGCTCCACTAAGAGATCACCACGGAGGTTGAAGTACCCGATATTAAACGGCCAATTTCTTATAAGCTTGATGACAAATTCAATCCTAGGCAGGTGAGACTTTAGAGATAGAATCCGGACTTTTTGAATTGTCCTTAAATCCGTAAAAGAGTTTGGTGTACCTGAAAAGAGATGGTGCGGTTGTGTCAAGGCAACAAGAATTATATAAATCTAGGAGTTGCGAGTACTATAACTCGTGATGAGACCTAATGTCTATGATTTGAGTTCCTCACCCTTTCTAAACCTAAACCTAAAATCGGATTTGTTTTCTTGTAGAAAATGGGTTGGGGAAAATTGTTCTTCACCGTTAGTTCCGTGCTGCCTTCTTTAGTCGCGTCGCAAACAGTGCCGACGGAAGTTCACAATACCGGGTTCAATTCTTCCTTTGTTCTCACTGAGGCTCAGATCAAAGCTGGTGATCTCAGTGATACCCTTGTTCAGAATGTTCAAAATGTTATGAACTTTGACAGAACTCAGATGGCCTTTGGGGGACCAAACGAGGATGACTTTTACACCCTCCCTGCCTTGACCAACTCAACAATACTCAAGCCAGGCCAGGTTCTGAAAGTCGAAAGAGTTACCGACCCCAGTGCATATGCCATCCCTGCCAACACTGGCTTATCGCGAATCATGTACACGACTATCAACTTCAACGGAACCGTCATTCCTACATCCGGCTTTATACTATGGCCATATGCCGCCCGAACTTTCAGCCAAGGCTTGAATGAGACAGCAAAAGCACCTGTCGTGGTTTGGGCGCACGGTACATCTGGCTTCTTCGGCCCTCAAGCCCCCTCAGCTCATCGCTCCCTCTGGTATGACAATAGCGGGCCTTTCGCCTTAGCAGAGGCAGGATACGCAGTGTTTGCTCCAGACTTTGCTGGACTAGGTATTGGAAAATCTTGGGATGGCAGTGAAATACCTCATCAATATCACGCTACTGCAGCTACAGCCCACGATGCCGTGTACGGCCTTCGTGCGGCCCTTGAAACTTTTCCCGAATCGATGGACAATAACTGGGTTGCCATGGGCCATAGCGAGGGAGGGGGAGTTGCCTGGGCCGTTGCTGAGGTTCTCCACTACGAGGAGAGTGAGTTTGCCGATCTGGTGGCGGGGTACAAAGGTGTTGTTGCTGCCAGCCCTACCACCAGGGTGTTCACTGGTCCGGGTTACTTCATGGCTCCCACAGTCGCGCAAATGCTGAAATCAATCTTTCCTTCTTTTGAACTCAGTGACTGGATGACACCTATTGGAGTTACCAGGCTGAATCTGATCAAGGAAATACAGGGTGGGATTGGTGTTTTCACCCAGGTATTGGCGAACTCGACGGAGAACGTCAAGACAGACTTCAAGGACACCTGGTATGTCGACGCATTTTCTAAACTGGGTGATGCGGGCCATAAGGATTTCAAGGGACCCATTCTTGTCCTGCAAGGCACTGCTGATACCTATGTTCCCTACGATGTCACCTTGGCGACCGTGGAGGAAGCCTGGACGAACTACCCCAACAATGACCTCAACTTATTGGCGGCGTCGGGTGTCGGACACGTGCCCATTCTCAGAGCTACTCGCCAATTTTGGCAGAAGTGGATCGATGAACGGTTCGAAGGGAAGCCTCTGCCCAATAAAGGAGGAGTCAGAACCGACGTTGCGCCGTTGAGAAAGGATGAGCAGTACACCAAGATCATTAATTCTTTCCCCTTATGGGCCGGACTTCCACAGTTCGGTTATGAGGTTGTCCTGCCAGTCTAGCTACAACAATACGGCTCCGGAAGAGGTGGTGGCTGATTGATTGGTGTGTTTTATTCTTCAGACGTTGTCAAATGGTTTCAGCGAGGCCACTCTGACTATCTTTCTCCTCTTTTCTTCACAACTCCAGTACCTGTTGGTCCTTCTCTTAGTTCTTGGGACTATGGGTGTAAACTTAGATTGATTAGCCTAGGGGTAAGAGCAGACATAGATGTTAAAAGGGCCAGAAAGAGGGAGATTGGAATTTGCTAGAAGGGTTATGATAGCCTTAGACCTTGGACGTATCCTTATACATATTTAAAAATGAGAAACTACAATTAGTTTACTATACTCAAGCAGGCTTTGATTGAATATATGCCATTTCGTATTTGTTACCTGGTTCTATCAAACCCCCACCCACCTTGATCGCCTGACCCGCCCGGGGAGTGTATGATATTGTTCATTTGGGAGAGAGAATCTACAAGACCTCCTTGAGATGCGCCGACGGCAAGATTGACAAGACCTGGGCGATCTGAGATCTCTGACTGAGATGAGTAATATGCGTCATCTCTCCTTAAGACTTGAATTAGATGGTGTTCCCATGTCGTTCCTTCGTACCGATCCAGACACAATCTTTGGACTGCAGGGCCGAATCTAGCAATCCACTGCTCTTCACTGAGAGTTGTATACTTCTTTCTTCCTTGGTCATCGGTCTGAGAGAACGGCCACTCTGCACGCACCACGTAGTATTTCTTGGTAATGAGGTGAAGGATAGGCCAGGAGAATATCCAGAGAAAAGATATGTAGAAGACCCAGCGTATCCAGGTAGTCGTGCGCCATTTGTTGAGCACGCTGGTCGAGAGGATATCGACAGCACGATCAGCAACGGGGAATTCAATCGATACTCTGCCTCTGTAGCCTGTGCCGCGAATAAGGCCTTCGAGGCGCGAGCTCAGGATATCCTCGTCCATACCAGTGACCACACGCGTGAGGTGGAATCTATGAATCAACAAGGGTTAGATTGCACATCCTCTTAGGGAATTGGACGAGAAGATGGGCAGGTCTCGTACACTCGCACTCCACTGGAGCTTGCGCAATAGCGATGGCACCACTCATTCAATCCCGGCTTGGTCTGGTTGACTTCGAGGTCTGGTTTGGTACGGGGGGCTCTCCACTTCATCGCGGTTCCACGATAAGTTTTCTCATCATTTTCGATAGTGATCAATTCCATGCCATTTGGACCAGAGTCTGGACACACGTAGTTTTGCATGCTGATGAGAATGCGGAAATCGGTCACCTCCTCGGTTGATTCTTTGTCCTCGTCGTCGTCACTGACCTTGTATCGCCTGGTTTCGTTGTGTCTGCCTATGACGTGAATGTAGGGGGCCGGGGGCCTCGCCGCCATATACTCAACCCATTGCTTCAAGAAGTCTGGATCCGAATCAGAACGCTCATCTTGCACGGTATTCACCTCGCAGGCAATGCTGGTGCGACCAAGATACCGCCCTTTTGGATTATGGAGATCACGTGAAGTCGTGCCAGTGAGAAGGAACAGAGGCATACGAGAGTTCTCAGCATCATGACGGCGGTTGGCGCGGATGTTGCTGTCGTGATCCAAAACGGTTACCTCCTCGTAGGCCGGTGGAGCGACCAGGGGATCCGGGTAGGGGTCATCCAGCCCCGTCTCTCTTCCCGGAGTGTTGGGATCTGCATGGGCCTCATTTCCCGGTGGGATAGGCCGACCCATCGGAGCGGCGAGGGATTGTGCGGTTGAGTAACCTGATGCGCGGGTGCACGGTGTTGATGCTGAAAGAGCGGCGAGGTGTAGAATAGGGAGAGAATCGAAAGATGTGATTCACGCTGAAATGCCAAGGCCACTCAGGAGGAAATCCAGACATCAATAGTCCACACCAGCCACGAATGAGGAGTCGGTGAGACTCAGCCGCACTTGAATCTGGTAAGCTCACAAGTCACAAGACAAAAGCCCCACACGAGCACACTAGCCAATGCTTTTTCCCTACCCTAGAGCCTCTCGAAATGTTCATATTTAGCCAGAGTAGTTGCTTCAAAAGAAGACTTATATGGTTTCTTCAATTCAATTTAATTTAATTCAAGTGGACACAAGTCGGGACAGTCAAATTTCTTAGGCGACAGAAAAAATACGAGAAGGTCGAGAAAGGTATTACCCGCTATCCCCTCATCTAACCTCGACGTATAAAGCAGTAAACAATGAACACAGAGAAACTTCTACAACAAACAACTATACTAAGTTTGAAAAAGATAATAGAATTTGCTAAATGGTCCAAATAATACAGCAAAGGGGCTTACGGCTTCTTGTTTTACTCATAAATTGAGGGTTATGTAGATCCCCTCGTAAAGCGGCCAATTGTTGCCAACCCTCACGCTCCCGTCCGGCTCGGACGATCACCGTTGGAACCAATTTAAAGCCATAATAGACCGAAAGCTAAGATATGGGACTTTCTAGACTGTTCAGTACGGCGCAAAAGGAGAAATTTTGCCTTTGTTTTGCACCATAATCTCACATGGCGCAGAATTTTTTATCAGGAGAGAGGGTAACGTCGTTTAAATGACCTCTAAGCTGGGGTCACGACGACGAATTTGGTGGGCTATGCCCGTCATCTAATTCGGATTAAATCTACGCTTCAAGTTGGCCTATGATTGACACAAGTTGACCTATTATTGATAGATGTTTTTAATTTGCTTCTGCCGTACTGAATGATCTCGCTTAGAAATGCAACTGTAGGTGCCTGTCCTTCAAAGACGACTTCCCTTTCCACCACCTTTCTTACGAAACCTGCTTCCTATTCAATAGCCAATTGACACAAAATTACACACTGGGCGACGGCAATCAAGGTTGAAGTAATGGAAAGACGCGCATGGTAACGCAGCACAGTTAGTAGGTCGACCTATAGAGCAAGTTTGAGCGAAGCCTCGATCGGACCTTTGCGGCATTGACCTTATAATTAGATGTCTGGGGATTTGGTATCTACCTTGCGGGATATAGAAAGGATATGGCTATGATATATGCTGCTATCCGACCTGGAATGTACTGCATACGCTGGTGTCGTAGGAGAGAATACGGATAGGGAACTGGGGTGAGATGGAAGAGAGCAAGCGCTTGCTCTGGATAAATTTGAGAGCGTGGCAACTTCTGCTACCTCCAATTGTATTTTCGTGCTTGTGTCGGCTAGTCATGTCTGACGCTCCAATCTGTTTGCACACGAATTTCATCCTGCATGATGGATGTCGTGGTCAATCTCCTCTCGGAACCCGACTCATCGTCCGCCCGAGAGACATTTGCATCGTGGCTTCCCTTCACAGCATGACCGTATGTTCCCATCTCCCAGGTCGACAAGTCCTTGGATCGTGGCCCCTTCTTACTGTTCCCGGTACCGGATCCGAGCGCAGAAGGGTACCCTGATCTCTCGGTAGAGCTGCCTCCACCCTTTCTGAACTTTGCAAAGAATGGCCGAAGCATGGGGATGCTGACGCAGAGAATAGCAAGGTTCGGTTCGAGGATGAAGAGAAGGATGGTCGTGGGCATGGTACCGGTGACGTTCATGGCTAGGTCGACGGTCGAGATATAAATGATCCGGAAGATGGCGCAGACGACAACACTTCGAAAAAACAGTCAGTTAGTTGATACAAAGAGTGACCAAGACGAAAACAAGATAAAACAGTCCAATGAACTCGACAACGTCAGACAGGATGAGCAAAGAAGAAGTGCACTTACGCCGTAGCCAAGGAGAAACAGGCCATGATCGCCAACTTTTCCGTCTTTCTCTTCTGCAAATGCCACAAAGACCTCATGGGCAAAGCCATAACGACCAAGTCACCTGCTGCGTTTGTAGCAATCACCGATTGGATGAAGGGAATGTAAGCTCCGCAGACTCCCTGTCCTGTCCACTGAGCCGAGATAGGCTTGCAAAGGAATATAGAGGCAAAAACGCAAGCTATGTTCCACAGACCGACCAAGACAAGACAGATTATCGAGGCGTATTTCATGAATTGCGTCGGGAAGATTCGGAGGTAAAAGCAGAGCATACTGGCTTTGCATAGAGCGAGGAGGGTGATGTATACTGGTTGCATTCCAAATGAGACCTATAGCCGATTGAAGATTCGTTAAGTTGGCGCTGTTTGATACTGAATATCAGTGAATCTCTTACCTGGAGGATCCACGGTACGTTTGGCAACACTAGATGCCGGACAAGACGGGTCAGCTGAAGATCATGCTGAGGTGATCACCATGATACACTCGAGTCCACCGGAAACGAAGATTGACATACATTGTGGGTGTTCAGCGAGATTGTACCCGCTGCCAGTTGTTGAGACTACATGTGTTCCAAAGGTAAGCAAACAATATCCCAAGATCATGTAGAATGAAAGACCATGGGCAGGCGTAGCTTACAAACTCCCTGACAGATCAGCATTGCGACGCCCATGGGCTACCAACACCAAATCGTAAGTGAGAGTCCTGGAAACGTCAAAATGCATTGAACCAACCGTTGCAAGCACAATAAGTGCATCATCCCATCCAAATCCAGGTCCGGAGACACGCCCGACCACTCTCAACGTAACGACAACCAAGGTAATGAAAACAACAATGCAGTTCACGATGAGTTCATTTCGAACTTCGTCGGTCATTGGCATCCGCTGCTCTGGTAACCAAGGCATTTCTCCGGGTACTAACTGCGTAGGCCGTGGCTTGGCGGACGGGTCAAATAAAAATTAGATAAAATGGGCACTCCTCTGGCTCTGTATCTTGACAGATAATTGGCGACAAAGAGAACGATGATAATGAAAACGACCGCTCAACGATCCGCGAATGTAGAAATTTTTAGCTTAGAGAAGAGAGAAGCCCTCACTTCTCAGGAGAGTGACATTCTTTTGGTATCCAAGTTTGTCTGGCTTCCATGCCTGATCTGCAAAATGCCGTTCGAATTCTCTTCTTTGAAACGGCGACCAGGAGCCGAGAATTCAGACCCATGTTTAGCCCCTTCGACGAACCCACGGGCTAGAGTTAGTGGACGGTAGTCTTCCCCGGTCCATGCGACGGATCCTGCTTCCATCTCATTCGCTACCATCGATTATGCACGGTAAGTATGCCATTCCAAACCGCCAGGCGAGGCGAAAATGGCACCAGTACGTGGGTAACCAAAAATAAAAGTGGCTCGGGAAAATCCCCTAGCTTTGGGAACCAATCATAGGAGATTCTCACGCAGGGCAGCCGTTGCAACGGTTCTGGGTCGAGACGAGCTTCAGGGTTCAGGCTTCAAGCAAATGAGGCCTCCTCCCATGTATGTCTGGGTATTATGCCGAGCCACGCAGTGAACAGACTACGTCAATCTCTACCAAAACAAATTCCCAAGAGTCAAGGCTGGCGAGCTACCTCCGCAACTCCGTCACCGAAAGTGACCCGAGACGGGGGTTAAGAAGCACTTTGATCGACTCCCCTTGCCCACCCTGATCCTCAACTTGCCACCTGTCGAGATGGGATGGATTTTGTGCCCTGTCTTCAAATCAGCCCTGTTGGCTCTTCATTTACAGGGAGATTGTATTATATATTCTGTGTAGTATTCACAACCCCGTATTTATAATGAAGCCAAATGACTTCGCCTTATTGTGATATTTATGCTTCCTTTTCCCTTGATCGGCCAACTTGCCGGCCAAGCTAGGCACGGGCCAGGTTGAGGAGAGACAGGGGTTAACACGGAGCATCTCTCCGTTTTCGGTTGGTTTGGCTGTGTCACCATTTTAAACAAGAGAAGGAGGCTGGTTCCACCACACATCGTACGTAGACGGTAAAAATACCCAAACAAGACCAAGCCTCGGCCCCGTTTACACCAGATGTGTCGAGACGTTTGGCCATATAAAAACAGGGGAAGAGCCGAGAGCAAATACCGGAGAGGAGCAGCTGGTGACATCCCTCTTCCCTCTTCCCTCTTTCTCTCCTCTTCATTACTTAATTTTACACATCAAAAATCAAGAATCATGTCCAGTGCCGGTACTACCAAGCAGTGGAGACTGGCTTCCAAGCCTGTGGGCACACCGACCATCACCGGCGAGAACCCGACCTTTACGCTGCACACGGTAGACCTCCCTCCCGTAAAGGACGGCCAGATTCTCGTCAAGGTGTTGTACTTCTCCAACGATGCGGGCATCCGAACATTCATCGGCACTACTGTCGACAGTGATCGCTTGTACCTGCCACCTGTCCCACTGGGCACTCCTATGCGCTCAGGCATCATCGGCGAGGTGCTTGAGTCCAAGTCGGAGAAGTTCAAGCCTGGCGATCTCATCATGGAGTTCCATCGCGCTTCATGGAGCGAGAAGGTTGTGATCGATGCCGAGGGCGTTCAGCCCGTTGCGCCTCTACCAGCTGGCATTTCCATCACCCATTACCTTGGTGCATTTGGTGGCTCGGGTCTCGCAGGCTACATCGGTCTGCTGAATGTTGCCGAAGCCAAGCCTGAGCATACCATTGTGGTCTCGGCTGCCGCTGGCGCTACAGGATCCGTGGTTGTCCAGACCGCCGTAAAGCTGCTCGGCGCAAAACGGGTCGTTGGTATCGCCGGAAGCGATGAGAAATGCGCCTGGGTGCGGGACTATCTCGGGGCCCATGCCTGTATCAACTACAAGAGCCCAACCTTTGTCCAAGATCTCAAGGCCGCCACCCCAGACGAGGTCAACGTCTTCTTTGACAATGTTGGCGGTGCTGTCCTCGATGCTGTCCTCGCCCGCATGGCAAAGCATAGCGTGATTGCCGTCTGCGGAGCAGTCAGCCAGTATAACGCTGAAGAGCCAATGGCTCTCAAGAATTGGTTTGAGGTGGTCTCACAGAGAATCACCATCAAGGGATTCTTCATGTTCGATTACCTTGACAAGGTACCCAAAGCGATGGAGGTGCTGATTGGGGCAGCTGCGGCCGGAACGATCAAGGTAGATATCGAAGATGTAAGAGAAGCCACTATTGAAGATGTGCCAAACGTGTGGGCGGCTATGTATAGCGGGGCGAACAAGGGCAAGTCCGTCACCAAGCTGATCAGCTAAATGGGTAGAATGTGTTACGATATGATATGTTTAGATGTCTCAAGCATGGCAGAGTTAGGCCATATATCAAGAATATAATGATTGGCTTCCATAGCATCGAGCAAACGAATCACATCCGCCAGTGTTAAACCCATGCCTACTCATGGGTGAATGTCAAGGCTACGATAAGCCGATTGAAATAACAGAGGACATAGAGACATAGAACCCCTGTGCATTATTATATGGTGACAGTCCAGCAGCTAATTGTGGCAGTGAGATTAATCAAGTTGAGATTTGATATACCTTTTTGTGGAAATTTTCCATGCTGCATTCCTGTCTCCGAAGTCACCGTTAGGAAGCTGCCGCCATTGAGCGGGAAAAGGCCCAACAACACACGATGGCTAACTAGTATTCATAAAATAGCATTTAAGGTAGATGAATCTGGAATTTGGTTGACGAGAACTATCTAAAGTTCGACTATGCTAAAACCTTCGGCCCTGAGGTCCCTAATCACCATGGTAGCACGAATATGACATTGTAAGCTCGACCAAGCGTGACATCGTCTTAGTTCTCTTGAAACCCGATAAAAACCTCAATATCAAGTACCTAGGCTTTGCGCATACTTTCACAATCATTCCGCCTTGCATTGTTGCTGTTCGTCTACTTTTCGTTTAAATCAAAGTAGCCGTAACAAGGCGTAGAGCACTTTGTCGAAGATCTTATCTTAGTGACGGTTGTCTGAACCAGTGCTGCAACAGGCCAAATGTTGCTCCAATATCACCAGCGAGTTCACCCAGAGCTTCTGACGCCTAGCGATGCTGTAACCACGGCCACCAAGCTGATCAGCAGGATGGCTCGAAAAACCTCTCGACCGAGTCCGCGGCAAGAGTTATAACGACTTAAGAGAGCATGAAGATTTGGTTAAAAGAGAAAAATAAAGTATTCGCGGGCGTCTGTATGTCTTGAGATTTTAGTCTAACTTTTGTTAACAGTTCTGCCTTATGGAACTGGATAAAGACATTATAATTGATGGTGAGGAGGAAGTCAAAGGTGTAGGCTGCTGCTGTAATCACAATTAGACCCCAATTGCAGAATCGATAAGTTGTTTTCTTTGGATGGACCTCAGATCGCTATTGCACCGATAGAACCTGGAAAGTGGTGAAAAAAGAAGTCCATGATTGACTGTCGAAATCAGCGTTCAAAAAACGCGGAAGCAGTAGTTGCGCTGGCCTGTTCCGGTCTTAGTTCTACAGGTCGAGTTTGATCTTGCTGTCATCCGATGAGGGGCGGTGATTTCATTTCTGCTATCACAGATTTGAATAGTATTCCAATTATTGTTCAAGACCTAAGAATGGCAAGGTCAGCTGCAGGAAAATAGATTCAAATTGAGCCCGGGCTGAGAAGCCCGTATAGGTATATGCACACATGAGTACATGGATAACAGCAAGTAAAACAGATAGGAGAAACCGCCCAATTACAAAAATGCCTCAAATGTTACTGCATTGATCACTTCTAAGGTTGCGTGAAAGACGGGTGTATGGTGTATGGGAAAAGAGGCACCTAGGATGCATGGCAGCGATGGGTGCCAGCAGCTTCATTCCGGTCATTGGGCCAGCGGTAGCATTTGGATCCTGGGCTACAGCGGGCATTTATATGGTCATCGATTATTGGAAGGTCGACGCCATCCAGAAGACATATAAACGGTTGGCTAACAGGTACGAGGAGTTGCAAAGATTGGGTTGGATTATGTACTAAATAGGAGACTGGTCTCAACGGGGTCCGCTAGTGCCTCTACGAGCGAGCCGAGAAGCTGAGAAATTTTCCATCTTGTGGCTGCAGGTGTCAGAAGTTGAAAGTCAGTCACGAAGGTGTCGAGGTCATAGCGGCCCTGATTAGATAGGGGGCTCCTCAGGTAGTTCGTATCTAACGTACCACGATTTACCTGGCTACGACTGAGTATTGACATTGAATTTTGGAGGTACTTTTCTTCAAGGTGAATCTTCGCACGATATTGGCACTTCTCCAAGAGTGGGACCTAGTCGACGTCTGGCATCTTACACGCTTTACGCTCTTGACTTTTTGTGGCAGCAATCTCCGGAAGTCAAGTTGGACTCGGAATTTCCCTCCCCGCACGATATATTGGTCATTGAGAGATGACCTGTCTTGAAGTTCCTGTAGCTATGATGTGCACCTTTGATTCCGTCTCTGATTTGCTTGTTGATCAAAAAGAAGCTTATGAAAGATGGGTTATTTATTTTGGCCACGGCTCTGTCGTCAAGATTGGCTGGTCTATTATTCACGGCGATAGAAATCACAGCATTCAATGTTTACTTGACATTTCCCAGTGACTTGTAACTTGAGCTAAATATAGCAACTTCGAACCTGATTAGTCATTCGGTTTCGGACCGTTAATTATCACGTCGTATCTTAGTTCACGGCGATTTCTCCGCTCCCAGTTACCGCTCTCGACTCTCTCTCTTTATTACATTCTGCCACGAACGAGATTAAAATGGCTCGATTAGCCCAGACTAAATGCTGTATTATTTGCGGCCATGAAGTATTTCGGCCTCGACCGAGGGACGAAGCCATTCCCGCCCTGGCGTGGAGGCAAAGATATCGCATTGGTATGTTCTGACCACAGTCATGCTCTCACACAACGTTACTCACCACCAAACGTTAGTTTACCAAGATATTCACCATGTTACGAGATTAAGCGGTTTAGCCTCGCATCGTGATTCTCGGGGGCATTCCTGGTATGCGCCATGGGATCACGACGATACCCGCGAGTATTCAGGCATTGCCAACCTGCCGGAGCGTGAATCAATTCGCGTGATGGATTATCGTTCTTCCTCTGAGAACCATCTGCGATACGGATTTCCTGCGCACGAGAATTGCTGGATCCTGCTCCAAAAAGTTTATTCTCCAACCCCCGTTCCCTACGACATGCTCTTCAACGTCTGCAAGTCGCTGGAGGGACCGGAGCCTGATAGAATTCTCGACTGGGGTCACGACTATGGGGGCGCGTTACTGGTCACTCACGGTGATAGAGTTGAAGGTCGTAATGTGGATGACATACGTGATACTGCTGGATTTTTCCACCGTGATCCCTGTTCTTCCGACGAAATTGAAGGTCTTCTTCGTCAGAGTTCCGAGACACCGCCTTCAGGTACTGAGGTCTCTCTAGAAACTAGCCTTTTGAAGGATCCCTTAGCTTCATTGCCGTCTGATGTGCGGTTTTTAGTTGCAAATCTGCTCCCAACAGCCGATCTCAATGCCTTGCGTCTTGCGTCGAGGGCATTCTACTTCATATTTCACGAACAGTCCTATTGGGCGCTGAGATTCGCCCCTGGCGGAGAAAGAGATTGGTTGTTTGAGGCGACAGGAATTGCAAAGTCTCAGAAAGTTGACTGGAGATCACTCTACAAAACCACGAGCCAGTTCGAGCGGCTTCCACCAAGACTTCGCAACAGATCGAGGATTTGGAACCTCGCCAAGCTTATCAAGGATGCGACACCATCTTCCCCGATCGCATCTGTTACAAGGCCCTCCATATTTGGCCCTGATTGTGAGTTTGATATTTGGGCAGAAGTGACTTCCAGTCAACTTGATACAACACGATCATCTGAGGATAGACCCAAAGTAGAGCTCCCTAGGCAAAAGTTCCAGCTCCCTGGTCCACTGGAAGAGATCAAAGCGTACTTTATCCGGCTTGGTCCATCCGAGTTCATCTCCGGAATCACCTTTCTCATGACTTCTAACAGGAGTAGACACATAGGGTACAAATCAGGATCAGTGCGCAAGCTCAAGTTGCGCGAGGATCCGATTGGCTTCAATATTCAGCTCGAATATTTGGGCATTCTTTCCATTCAGGCTGTGTACTCCAATGGAGATATATCGGAATGGCTCGGAGATGGTTTTTGTATGCCAACAACGAGGAGGCTTGTACTCCATGACAGAATTACTGCGGTTGAAGGCGTGTTTGATGTCTGTACGAGCTTTCTAATCATTTGTCGAACAAAGCTTACCAATGACTTTATCAGGGATGCAAACTGATTAAGCTGTCGTTTTCAAGACATCCACCAAAGACAATGGAGGAGAAAGAGACAATGAGCAAGAGAAAATCATCTGTTTTTCACTCCGGAATTTGGTATCCAGAAATGCCGGGCATCACAGCAAATTTAAACGAAAAGCATGCAATGCTTCCCTATGACTTTTACCCGACTCTAAAAGGTGAAGCCGTGAGTGGATCAAGGTATCTTCCACTCTGCTTCACGAGGTTTGGGGGTCGCCAGATACTCGGGTCTCTCTCTACAATTCGTGGGAATCTGAATACGGCATTTGCCTTGACTTACGAATCAGACGATTCATCTCCACTGGAGGAGTCATGGCCAAGGGGATATGGATATAGAGCCACGGAGCATCCCTGCTTTCAGATTGATGGCAAAGGTGGAGAGCGGTTCGTCCGAGCCATATTCACAATCGAAGGGGATCTAAAACCAAATGAGGAGCCTTTCATTCACGGAGTGCTCAGTTCTGCTACTGTATGTTTAGCTATATCTCTTACTTCCACAGCTTTCTCAACTAGAGACTAAATGGTATGGCATCATTGAACGTCTAACTTTTTTCTTCTAGCTCATAACAGACCGCGGGCGGGAGTGTGAGTTATGCGACTACGGCCAACAATATGACGGTGTCTTCAATACTATAGAAGTCAAGTTACAGCCATTAGAAACGATTACTGGAATATATGGGGTACCTGTAAGCCTTGAGAAAGCGACATTTTATCTAGGAGAGATTTACACTAACGGCAATATCAAGGGTGGAATGTCCTTGGGTATAGTCTCGGAGAAGGCCAATGACACACCACCGTGAAATTAGTGGAGGTCCTTGACCATTCCTCCATAATTCTCGTATGAAATATCGGCTGATGCATATCTTAGCTCTTGAATTTTAGTATCTTTGGCAGAGGCTAGTTGAAAGATACATCGAAACCAAACCACAAGGGTGAGGTTTGCTTGGGTGGCGTCGAAAACAAAATATCACTGATAACCACTTTTCTGAGGAACTGTCGAGGTAGCCATAACCAATTTGAATGTTTTGTATGGTACTGGTGATGTTTACATACCATATTTGATTTTAATATGCATAGTATCAGTACCCAGATAATTTATTTGTCTTTGACTGTACTAAGAAGATCACACCAAACTAACTGCTTAGTTGACACTAATAATTGCTCGCCTAAAAGATGCGAGGGGTGGTGTTCCATTATCAACCACTCGGCTGATAATATGAATTTTCGTTCCTGATGCGTTTCTTGGTATTCTTAGGGAAAGGTTGGGTGTTTCTTTTCCTTCCAACGAGAGATAACCATAATACCCTCCAGCACCTTCATCATGGTACCAGTCAAACGTCAGCGAGTCTCCGTCTTCGTCTCTTGAACCCTCTGCGCTCAAACCGACGACATCGCCAGGACGAGCTTTGAGAACAACCGGCGAAAATCCACCTTTGCCTTGAAGAACGGCTACTGGATTCCGATTCCCTGCACCTTTCGCCGCCCAGTCCATTCTTGCGATGAAGTCATTTATATGATATGGGAGAAGACTGGTGACTGACTCCTTGCTCCAAGCTGCTGTTTGAGGCGAAGAATCAGTCCAAGTTGTGGTCACATTGTCCGGAGTGAGCTCCCAGGAGAACCTCCCCGCAAAGCTCGACTGCCTTGGGTCTTCGGGGTCATTAAGGCCAGGCCAGACATATGCGAAACATGGCGAGTCCCCCTCGGTAATGTATCTCCACTTGGGATATTTCTTCCCCAGAGCACCCTTGCCTTGAATTTCGGTCACGTAGTGGCTATCCCAATACGTACCTCTAATAGTCCGACCGTAAGCGACCCAGGCAGACTCACTGGAGATATAAAAGAGTTCGGGGAAAGTCTTCCGCATCCAAAATTGCGAGCTGTTCGTATAGGGGGCCCCTTGATCGCGATCTTGATCAGTGATGGCATATACCCGAAGCTTGGACAAGAATGCAGAAAGTTCGGCTTCTGACCGGGTGCGTCGGACGTCCCAGATGGACTGGGCTAGAACGTTGGCTCCTCCCCATACTCCAACATAGATGGGTCTCTCGTCTACCTCATCAACTAGATCAATGATGAAATTTGAGCCATCTGTGTCTTTGCCATCTCCAATTGAGCCGATTCCCCGTTCTGGATAGCCATTTCTAATGATGCTTTCGAGGTATTCCGGGCTTGGCCAGTAGCCAATCTTTTGTTGATTCTCAGATTTTTGAAACGCGGTTTGATTGCTTCGCTTCATTAAATTTGGCAAATCAGAACGATAGCTTTCGATCACATCGCGTATATGGTTTGGACCAAGTGGCTCAGGAGGAATGCTCCACCCAGATGTGGCGATGAGGGCCTCGATTTCGAATAGATCAGCGCTTGCAAAAAGATGTACCATCGATTGCATATCATCAGGCTCCCATGAAGCCTGAGTGATATCAGTTAGAACAATGATACGCGGTTTCAAAGGAGCTATGTCTGGTTAACAGTTGCTCTCTGGGGATAGATTGAGGACAAGTACCATGCTGAGAGAAAGTGCTGGCCGTGACCAAACTGGACACTGCCGCAAGAGCTAATGGCAGCTTCATATTTAGCTTCGAAATGTAGTTCACTCTCGAGTAGACGAAGATTTCTTCACGGATGTCCTAAATAGAGTCACTCCCGGCAGGTTCTTCGACAAATGGCTACCATATGTATATATAATGCCTGGAAATATGTCTGATAAACTTGCGATGCGCCGACAATAACTCTTTGAAGGCGCTTAAAATTGCTAGATGGATAAAATCGAACTGTAGTCTCAATCGGGCCGTTCACGGTGGAATTGAGAACAAACCATCCGAGTCTCCAATAAGCCCCAGCAACGAATGCGTCATTAGGGAGGTGAGGGGCAGTCGGCTGATTTCCACGGCCATTTTCCAGGAAAGAGTCGGGGTCCTAAGGCCAGGCGAGCCAGGGAAACACAAGATTATAGGCTGTTTGCTTTGCGGGTGCATCTAAGTGGAGTACGAGCTGGGCATTGTGGTTCCCCATGGGGATGAGAAATATATGAAAACGTGTGCCTAGAATTGCCCTATTGAGAAGTAAAGTATAAGCTATTCCCCGCATGCCAAATATGGCAACCTAGAACGTTCCCATCAAAAAATACCGGGTTGTATTTCATACGTAATGACAGTTTCCCAGCTCATCCAAGCCCTGGAGGTTTTCGTGTGAGCAGTAGGAGTACATTTATCGCACGCAGATACATCCCAACACTCTAGTTGGATCTATACAGCCGACGGCCTCGATGAAGGCCCCCTCAGTTTCATCCGCACGTTGATTGGTTTCTTCTCCACCAGTAAGAAAGTCCTCAGATTCTCCCACCGTAGCTGCTGACCCGCTGGCTGAAACTCAAATGTCCATATAAGGCTTGCCAGAATGAGCCTCATCTCAGCCATGGCTAGATGTTGGCCCATGCAATTGCGTGGTCCCACACTGAAGGGCTGAAGGCCGTGCCGCTGGTCTTTGTAAAATACAGAGTTACTGTCCGTGGTAGCCTCGGGGAGCCATCGCTCAGGAACGAAACTGGTAGGTGAATGGAAGTATTGAGGATCTCGGTTCATCGTGTATGCTTGGATCGATACAGAAGTCTATGAATAATTGAACGCATGGGACATGTTAGCGTAGGCTGGTCAAAAGACAACTCTGTCTTTGCGGTGAACATGAAGAGCTAAACCTACCCCTCCAGGCAGCCAGACACCACACACGTTATCTCCTGGTGGCGGTACCTTCCTCGGAAGCACCCAAGGGATCGGAGGACAGAGCCGAAGACCCTCCCGGATGACAGCATTGAGATAAGGCAGGTCCTTTAGAGTGTCTGACTTGATCTCTTCTCGACTTTGGAAGGTACTGAGTATCTCGGATTCCAGCTTGCCAAGCTTGTCCTGGTTGCCAATTAAGTAATTCAGAGTCCCTGACAAAACCGTGGCCGTTGTTTCACTCCCCGCCGTTGTCAAAACCATGAATGTCGAGTAGATCTGATCGGTGGTCATCCCTTCTGGCTCATCCTTGGTCCTCATCACGTGCGACATTATGTCTGGGCGGTCCAACTCCCAGTTGAAGCGCCGATCGACCTTGTCCACGATCTGTCGGTAGTGATCATCTGCCATTTTCTGAAGCGATGCCGGGATGCATTTGACAAGGAGGTACTCAACCACGGGGTAATAGCGCGCGGCTGCTACGTAAGAGGCAGCCTTGACGCTGTTGAAGAGAAGTGAGATCCATGGGTGGTAACGGGAATTTTGCAGACAGTCAAAGGACTCACCATAGCCCAGATCTCCGAAGATATCAAATGTGGTGAAGTTGAACCAAGGCGACATGTCTACCACTGCGTGCTCAGCTTCCTGAGGCTGTGCCCTGAGTGTTTCTTGAAGCCTTTCAACCAGAAGGTTGACATATCGATAGAGGACATGCTCTTGAGAGCGCAAAGCGCGTGGAGTGAAAGCAGGGGCAAGTGCCTTGCGAATCCGGGCGTGCGAGTCTGGGTCAATTGCACTGATGAGAGAATCAGGCTTGCCTGGCTGTCGCTTCCACCAGATTGGATCTTTGAGAAACTGTTCGTGACCAGGCCTCAGCTGGAAGATGTCTGCCCACGCATCTGGCTGAGCAAAAGTAACTTCGTCCGGCGCGATCCGCAAAACTGGCCCGTATCGGCGATGGAGATCTTGAAAGTCGTGTACAATGGTTCCTCTAAGAAGCGCCAAGATAAACGGGAGCCTTGACGCGGACCAGGCCGTTGCACCGGGAACCTTGGCTAGAGGGTGGAAGTAGAGGTTGTAGATGATACGGATGATGGGATACTGGTTAAATTAGTTATTTCTGGATTACATAGAGCTTGAGAAGGCAAGGTCTTGGAGGTACTTCGACGAACGCACAGTGATCACGAGAGCGAGGACAGTAGTCCATCGGCTCACCAAAGAATACATGGCCTCACTAACCGGCATGCTGAAAGCTCGCATGGGAGGCACTATGAAGCCACAAAGGGTAGTTTTATTAAGATAGGTGACAAATTGAATTGCAATGTAGTGGTGGTTTTTGAGAGCTCCTCACGCAAACTCCACGTCAGCAAAAGAATGAGCGTACATCGAGCGGTCTGAAACTCTAAACCGTAAGCAATTACATAAGCAAGAGAAGAGATCCTGGACCGGGAGGCCCTCGCATCATCATGATTTATGACAAGGTAGCGACTTAAAATGCGACGGCTCCCGAACCTAGTTGGCTATTGCGAATGTCGGCTTGTTGGGACGCGCGAAGGCGACGTTGAGGTTCACCGGGGAGAACTTGTGGGAACAAGTCGCATTAGAGACTGGGTTGATCTCAGCTGTTTGCACGAAGGATCGCAGGTAAGCATGGAAACAACTACTTTGTACACACAACGACTCTGCCTCCATTAGCATCTCTGCATCAACATTTACAAGAAGAGCGTAATCGCCACCGCACTAATCAGAAGAAACACGCTTCTCTCCTAATATATCCGTAGCTGTCTAGATTTATCCCCAACTCGCATTCATGTTTCTTCTTGAGAGACTGGGAGCATGTGAGGTATTGAGTGAGGACTATTCGGAGGGAATCAACGCCCCATCATATATCTGTCGACGTCGCCGATCCTCTAAAATTCTGCGTGTGAGCGGAGATAAATAAACAAAGGAAGAGTATGCAGGTTGATGAGCACATAAATCTGTGCGGGGATGTAGATGGGCAGGGACGCTTACCAGGGGCCTCAGTGGCTCGCCATGAACGAGTGTGCATTGGCCTGTCGGAACTATGAACCCAGAAGCCAGTTCGCAAGGGCTTTGGTTGCGTGCCCTCCTCCAACGCTTGAACATTCCCATTCCCGGGTGAGATCACCTCGTGCGCAGGGGACTGTCTCCAGAATTTGGTACCTTTGAAACCTGAGTGCTGCGCCTTAGAGGTATCTTTACCTTGCTGATCGATGAGAACCAGGTCAATAGCTGAATACCAGTTCCATGATGGACAGGATATCACTACATCCGTTGTACTAGGAAACACTCTTTCGAGAAAATCATCAATCATTGGGAACAACTGCCCAAGGAGGGCTTTCTTAATTTCGGTCCAGTGAAGATCGTTTCGGTCAAGTCCGAGAGAGCTAGCGTTGCGAGAACTCTTTGAAAAGGCAACTCGAAGGTTGGCCATGGATGGGAAGAGAGGTGAGGAGTGTTCTCGGGCCCTCTTCTTCGACGTAGTCCTAAAGGCCTCGTCAAAAGGGACACGGTCCAGGTCAAAGACGAGTTCGAGTGAAGTCATGCAAAACAGGGCTTCCCGGGGTAGGACATCTTGAATACTTCGAAGGAGGGCAGGTGAAGCAATGTTGATAGTGTTATTACCATACAGCACGCTGAAGCCTTCGCTGT
The DNA here is from genome assembly GCA_027569935.1 of Clonostachys sp. G952. Classification (NCBI taxonomy): domain Eukaryota; kingdom Fungi; phylum Ascomycota; class Sordariomycetes; order Hypocreales; family Bionectriaceae; genus Clonostachys; species Clonostachys sp. G952. The sequence continues at coordinate 79,622 of JAPDLB010000080.1, read as the reverse complement.
ACCTAGAGTAGGAGAAATGTCAGCAATTTGACCTAGTCTCTTTTGAACGGGAAAGGCCTCACGCTCGTCGGCAGGTGAGGAGCCATCCGAAAATCCCAATTTGGCACTTATCTGGCCATGTTCCCGGCCATTGCTTACAACGAGCGACGCCCTCCAGACACCTGTCATCTTTAGGTTCGCATGGAGCGTCACTGTCTCGAGATAAGATTCCGTTCTTGTCGCCGAATTTATCTAGATATCGAGCTGTCTTGGATGCATGGCATGAGGAACGATGGCAGACGCACCCAAACCATACCCACTGCTTGGGTTTATTTGTTTGCAGGTGGGAATTATTAACTGTGACCAGGCGTTCGATCTTGGCATGACAGCCAAACCGAGGATCGTTATATCTTTCAATATTTGCCAAATAGTACGGGTACTGAAACTCCAGGCTCATGTGCAAGGTCCGCCCCCCACCGAACGCTTCGTTAAGAATCTGGTAGCGAAGCTCAGGGGGAAGTAAGAAAAACCTATTTGTCCGAGGTGATTCAAAGACCATCTTTGGCTTGTGTATCCCAGACGCCTTTCGCATAGGAAGGAAGAACTGTTCTCGGAATGCGATATCCTGCTTCTTCTGGATTCCCCGTTCCAAGTAGGACAAAAGGCTCTTGAGAAACCCGATGACGGCGGGCGAACTCAGAAGCAGGAATCCAAAAAAGGCGGCGAGCCACGCCAGAGGTATCAAGACGGGCAAGGACACCATGGGGGGAACCAAGGGTATGGACCTAACAACGCCCCTTTTCTTCATCCTATTGCGCAGTGAGCGCCCGGCCTTTTTGAGCCATACGATAATGGTCAGTGGGTTCAAAGCCTCATCGCGAAAGTCCTCAAGCCCATCCTCGCTTGTTTCTATCACCGCCTCTAACAACTGCATCAGAAAGCGTTGCAGCCTGTGAGCTGATCCATTCGGAGCCATCTTTGCTGTGTTTGGGGTCACGGTTTATGATTCGCAAACCCCGCAGTCGAGCCTAGCAAGCGACCCGCGTCTTGAGGCAAAGTTGGGCCTACAGCGTGGCTGTAGAATAGCTTGATAGTTGGCACTGATGGACTTGGCCGCGCGCCGTGCTCTTGAAGGGGATAGACGACGCCTTGGCTCGTCGGTTGGAATATTTTAGGAAAAATCAGTTGATCGTGTTCTCATTCCCGGCCGGTGTGTCCCCCTACTAAGTTCAATCCTACGCGTCTGCCTTGCAGGGATGTTTATTGGAAACAACACTGCCCCAAACCTGATTGTCGCGCGCCTTGAATTACGCCTCGCCGCCTTGCAACCCTAATTGCGGTCAAGATTCAACCATTGCGAGTACTGTGACATGTTGGAGACTATACGTGCTCACGATTGTTCGAAATCCTATGGCATGGGCTGCTTTTACGCCTTGAGATTGGGCATATGCAGGGGCAGTAGAAACAACACTGTACCATCGGCTGCATGCAACTCTAGATAGGCAAAGTACAATAATACTGGGCCGACGCATAAACGAAGACCTGCTAACATACACGAAGCAAAACGCGCGCTAGAATAAGTCTCATGTTGTTCGTTCAAATATGTGGCCGAGCTTCTTAAGCTACCGGTTTGAGCTGAGGCAGAAGCTTTGTCAGCCGTAATCGAGATGTTAACTAAAAACAATAACAATGGAGCCTTGGCAGAGTGCTATCGGGTAAGCTTTGACTAGACACGACAAACACGACATATGAGGAACCGGCAAAATGGCCCCAAGCACGAACGACTCCGGTGCCCGGCCGCTACCACACATGGAGAAGCTCTCCGACGAGATATTTGTACATCGTCCGCCTGGATACGAGCCCGGGTCTTCCGGTGGTGATACGGCCAATGCTAAGACGAGCCCGCGGCTCATTATTCTCGGCACCTGGACTGACGCGCGTGACTCTCATATTGCAAAGTACATATCAAAATATCAAGAGCTGTACCCAGCTGCCTCCATTCTATTGTTGAAGAGCACAACGAGACTCTTCAACAACACGGCGTTGATTGGGCCGGCAGTTCGGCCAGCGTTGGGCATCATCAGAGAGTTCTTCCCTCCACCACCCCCATCTTCACCTCCGTCGTCATCTATCGCGACACCTTCCCTCCTCATACACATCCTTTCCAATGGCGGCTCTGCAAGCATCTCCAATTTGTATGAGGAGTATGCTGCAACATCAGAGAACGCAGAGGACACGGTACTGCCTTATCATGTCACCATCTTCGACTCAAGCCCTTCGGTATTTCGCATCCAGCAAACAGTTGCGTATCTCACGACCGGGCTGTCATCACCGGCGCGCCGAATGGTAGCCCTTCCCGCTTTGTACACCATCGCCACTGGACTTTCCGCAATGATCAATCTCGGCTTGTGGAAAGACGTGCTTCTCCATTGGGGGAAAAGCCACAACGATCCTTCCACGGTACGCGAGAGGCGACGGGTATATATCTACAGCGACGCGGATCCGGTTGTGAGTCACTTGGACGTCGAAGCACATGCAGACCAAGCCGAGAAGAACGGTTTCGAGGTCTACAGGGAGCCTTTCGCTGGATCGGGCCATGTCGCCCATGTCAGAGAGGATGAGGCTAGGTACTGGGAGATTGTGAGGAGTATTTGGAGCGGAACCCCAAGAGCCAAGTTATAAGTCTCTGTTTGATCATAATTTCTTTGAGGCCCGAATAATATTGAAAATTTCAACTCCGGCTTTTCATAGCGGTGCGGCAGCTAGCCGCCGAGTGCAATATTTTGGGAGACGAACTTAACCTTATAGAGCCTGGCATCACGATTCCGCCAGCAGGAGAAAACTTAACCCTTCACAAAGGACTTCGTCACAATTCATTTACTGTATCTGCTAAACCCAATACCCCACCTCGTATCATATCCTTCCAACCAAGTTGTCTTCCGTGAACACAGGTCAGATAGCCCCTCGATAGACTCTTCCCCTCTCTCCATCAAAATGGCATCTAAGTAGCCCTACACCCATCCATCTGATCATGTTAGCATTGAAGAGCGTGCCAAATGGCAAGCGGCGGCTGATCTTCTTCGCGGATGGCCCCGCCCAAGTGCAGTGGCGCTTCAGCCCTACGACCGGGGCATGCTTAGGCTAGCCAAGATTCTTCTTCTTTCTTTGTCGGTGCGAATCCCGCCAGTCTCTTTAGTGGTGGCCAGGTGGAGCAGGTCCAGCCGGTGGCCCGTAGCTGTTCTGTCCATAAGGAGGCTGGGGATAGGTAGGCTGCTGGTACGGGGACTGGAAGACTTGGGGAGTGGTCGTGGTGGCTGTGATGGCTGTGCCGTCTACTTTGTGCTCATAGACTTGCTCCTGGTATTGCTGCTCTTTCTTTGCCTTTCTCTTGGCCAAGACTCGTGAGAGGACGCATTTCCAAAGAACCCAGCCGACAAAGAGCACAGCAAGGACGACGACGACAATGGCGATGATGGCTGCTGTAGAGATGGTGCTTTTCTTGGATGAGGAGGAAGACCCGCCACCACCGCCCCCCGAGCTGCCGCCCTTTCCTCCTTTCCGAGTGTAGAGAAACGTAAGGTCCCCTCCATCATCGAACGATGGGAGGGCGGCGGTGTAGACAGCGGGCACCGCCCAGCTCCAAAGCAGGAGAACCTTGTTTGCGAATGGTAAGAAAAAGTGTCTATAGCTTCTGCTGCCCTCAAAATTAACCAAGGAAAAAAGTATACGTAAATTTAGAAGTAATGCAGGTTGGTCGGCCAGCCGTTGGTGAACGTCTCTCATATATTTCCACACTGCTGCAGAAGGACCGGCATTATATATACAGCCGCCGAGTGTTTCAATAATTTCAACACTGGTTTGTCTCTTTTTCATTAGCCACCACTCAACCATTCAAAGGCTTAGGACTGATCAGACTTGAAAATAGCGCTGAGCTGAGTGCTGACTCCTTGCATTTGACTACCAATGGACGAGAGTCATGAGAATAGGGCGCATCCAGTGGCGCATTTGTACTATGCTCCTCCTTTCAGCCCATGCAGCTAATTGAGCGCTTATGCGAATCCAGGATAGCAAACGGCGATCTGAAAATAATTCAGTGTCGAAACTAAAGGTCTAGACTCGGCTCCGTTGATCTCCCACTTCCCACCGCCTTATGAATATGCATGTTTGCGAAGGACGGGGGCAAGGGCCAGCGAATTCAGCCATCAGCTATAGCGGATGTGTTATACCAGGCACCTGATCCAACATCTCACGCGATGTCGTATCTCTCGTAGCCTGGTGATTGCTTCACTCCCTGTTCAATCCCTGGAATGCACTCACTTCCATTTTATTTCCCTTCTCTCCTCATTCTTCCAAATCTGCCTGTTCTAATTGAGATAAGAAGCAGAGCCTCTTTCTCCCTTTTTAGCCAAATCAAGCCAGTTACAAGCCACAGATGGAGGTAGTGTTGAAGCGCATGGTGATAGACGGAAAAGTGTTATTGGGAAATCCTTAAGGAGACGGAAAAAGATGAATGAAGGGGGATCTAAGATTTTTCTTGCTTTACAATCTCTGTCGATGTAGGTATATATAATCATTGTGAAGCCGGCCCATCGGCTGTTCCTCTTCAAATTTGGCCTTGCCGAGAACCTCAGATCATGGCTGAGAAATACCAAAATAGGTCCGAATGGCAGAAGGACCCGCTAGGAGACTGAGGTCTACCGTTCTTAGCTGCGCATAGCCACACTAGTCGGCGGTGGCCGCGTATGCATGACATGGTCTGAAGACTAGAACCAACAGCATATACACCTCATAATGAGAATCGGGTTACAACGCAACGGGTGGAGATTCTCCGAGTCGTGTAGAAGTTATTGAGCCAATCAAGGAAATCAGCACGGTCTGCCAGACTGTTGGTGAGAATGTATCTTGTTATTACAGAGTAGCTGTCTACATGTACCTACCACATGGTAATATCTATCGACCCACTGTCGATGTTACTCATAATACCATGCACGGAGAGTGTGGCGTGTTTTGCATTGGCTATGTAGGCATCTGTTAGCTGCCTGGTATTGATACTTTACTTACCCCTCACTGATCCGATAAACTCCAGCACTCTCCATCTCACAATTGCTGTTGCCCATTTTCCATCTTCTTACTACCAAAATGTCTTCAAGCAACGACAGCCTACCTCCCTATCAGGAGAAGCATTTCGCTCAAGAAAGCACGTCATCTGTTGCCTACCCTAGCCGTCTTGCTGGTATTATCCAAACATGTTCGATAAAAGATGGCCAAGTTGACTACTTCTCTATTATTCGGGTTTCTAATTCGACCTACCATCTGTCTCTTACAGTTGACCCTACACCTCTCTATCGCATTGAACTTGTCCTTGGATCCAACAAAGCCGGCAATATCCAAATATTCTCTGCATCTGATGGTACACTCCTCGCTGCAGCACGTGCATCAGCTGATCAGAAAAGCAAGGCGCTCCCTATCGGCACTGTATGCACTTCTTCACCTACCGAGCCTAATGCATCTTGGCGCCCTGTTGCTTGGGAAAGTCATGGCTCCCTCTATGGGTTGACACCCACATACCGGTCGTTATGATACCTGGTCGGCCTGCCAAGCCTCAGTACTTTCAATGGAGAGTTGATGAGGGTAAAGGTGCAGACCTGAAATGGGAAGGTAAACTCCCTACTAATTTTATTAATCCGGCACCGATTGAATACAACTTCGCGAGAGTGAGCATTGAGCCTGATGGAGGGGAAACTATAGTAGAGATCCGGAGGGGAGCAGGTATTGACTTTGAGTTGAGTGTGATTCTTGAGGCGTTTCTACTTATAGACCTTACTGTGAAGGCAAAGTCAGCCTAAGGATCTAACTTTTCCAGTTTCCAACCACTATTTACTCTATGTGGTCCATCTTCAATGAAAATGCCTCTTCTATTTGCTACCTATTTTCAGGTTAGGACATTCGTAATACTATGTCATTCTTCATAGGCTCCATGCTTCTCCATCCGATGAACACTTCAAACAACTTTGCCATTTGTTAAAAACCATGGTTTTAACCCTTGTTGGGTTGCCAGTCCCGTGTTTCCAGTGCCTAGTCGTCTCACGCATGGACTTTCCACCGCTTTAAAGCATGCGTTGGCATTTTGAGAGCAGTACGACCTAGAACCCGGTCCCCAACCCCGGTTACTTATGCTTGTTTCTCAATTCTTAACGAATACCTGCCCGAGTTATTCGTCTCAGTGGTTCAAACCCTACCCAACAATAGAATGGTGTGGCACAATCATGACCGTAAAGACGTTCATACACACACAGTGTGGTCGCGCTTCATCCGCCTTGACGGTGAGTGATAAAAGCGGCGAACATCTTTCATAGTCCGACTTGTTATAGAGATTGATCATGCAGATAATCGGTTCTCATAACTTCTAGATCATTCGGTGTGTAATCTGTACTCATTTGTCCCTAACTTCAAGCAATAGTGTATTCGAGAAGAATCCAAAGCAATAACTCAGTTCTTCCCTCCCATCTACTTTTCTTTCTCGTAATGATCCAATGTTTGTTCCCGTACCATCAGCTATAGCTATATTATCGTAAACGAATCTAGAAAATATTCCTTTCGCAATAATAGAAAGGCTATGTAAAAACATATCCGAGGGGAATGGAACTCTTTTGAATAAGGTTATGCTCGACTGGGTTATGCTTGTTTGGCTCCAGTTAGCCACCCAAAGTAATCAGCCAATATAAACGTCAACATCTTGGAAGTAAGTTAGTCGAGCAATCGAATTATGCAAAGTATTATGCAAAGTCTGTTTTGGAAAGTGTCGCTTACGCATGTGGACCGGTGCGAAGATAAAACATTCCGAATCCACGGTAGAAGCGTGTAAGCCCCTCCTCTCTTGCTATCTTTCCAAAGCAGTCTACCATTGATCGATACACTAGAGCTCCTTTCGCCGTTCTTGCACGTCTCTGTAACCTCGTTTTGACGAGGTCGAACGGGAGGGCGATAGTCGAAGCAAAGAGGCAGGACAAAGCGCTGGGTGTTACAGTCTGTGTTTGAATGGACCACGCCGTGTGCTCTTTCAGCCGGGCTTTGGTCTCTGAGAACAGAGCCATGGCTCGCGCAATGGTAGGCACACACCCTTCCCACAGCGAGGTAATGCCATCCGAGCGTACTATCGAGCCTAATGTATCAAAGACCGACTTGTTACTCTGTCGCTGAGCTATAGGTCTCATACCATCTGACTGCATCGTTACCAGCGCCAGGTCCACGGGATTCGCAGAAAAGGCAGCGAGAGCCCCAGAGACCAGTCCTGCACCGGCCCTCTGGAAGAACATAACAGTGGTGTGGCGTTCATCTACTCGTTTCTACAGCTTTCGTAAAAGTATCGAATATCCCGATGCGTGCCGTAGCGTATACAGCTTGCCGGAGGAGCCCAGCAGAGAGGCCAGAGTATAATTCAAGTAATTCTCTCCGAGAGGCGAGATCCTTGACCAACGTAAACGGTGTTGATTTTGTGCTGGTGGGCGGAAATTTACCAACAAGCTGCATGCGGACCTGGATTGATTTGGTCAGCCATGATTTGCGTAGGGAACGTATTTTACATTCACTTTCCTGGTTTTGCGTTGTGGCTGCTTGTGCTGGACATCGCTACCTTGATCATATCCAAGGGCTGTATTATGGCAAAGGCGATCATACCTGAAGCACCTCCGTTAACAAAGGGAAGAACTGCCGCGACATTCTGGTTGCCGAAATCCTCCCTCGCATGGGCAATACCGGATCTGTCTACAACTGTGACAGAGGCCATTGCTTAGTTTATTATTGATAGCCCACAGTAATTGGAAGCATTAATAACAGTGATAAAATATATTTCACAGCTCTGTCTACTTCACTGTCCCCCGAACTCTACTCCAAATAGTATCCGTAAACTGCAGATGCCCGGGAACTATTGTTCCCTGGGGCTTTTGACGTCAACTATCACAGTGGTGACACTCTCAGCTGCGTTGGACAATATTTTGATCGGCATGCGACATATGTGGAACACACCAACGGTTTCAGAGACAACGGGGGTGAGGATCCTATGACTGAGTTTTTATACTTATGAGGCCCATAAACCTGTGAAACAACAATCTTGACCCAAGCACAAACTCGAAGTGACAGTCATGTTCAGCCACCAAGTGCTCCATATCGGTGCCTTGGCTTGCGCCAGGACGACAGTACAAGAGATCACAACTACATCAATCGCGAGTGTCCTTCTGCCAAATGCCGATCAATTCGCGTATGGTGTCATGGGCTCAATTGTTTCCGCCGACATTGATAAGACAGCTGTTGTTCTTGGGTGCCCGCACCATTCGACCGACTTTTGTCAATACATGTATGGTGACACTGTCACATATGGCGCTACAACATTCAGCTATAATGCGCCGCTCTCCACAACGGAATGGCCCAGCTCAGGTTCAACACACGTGGCGTCAGGCCTCTTCCATTCCACTTCCAGCGCCCATTCAAGCTAACAATTGCTAGGTCATATAATCGAACGTGTTCACTTGATCCGGAGGCCGATATTGCCTACTGCACAGAGGAAAGGATCTCGGGCTCCCCTGGAGAGACGCAATCAACATTCTACATAGTGACGACTTCGAACTTTGGCGATCTGCGTACTAACGTCACCGTTACAGCTGGTTTCGAGAAACTCCAGCCATCCCCGACCACTTCCCACCAAACGCCGACCCATCTTGGGACAGCAGCTGGAGACGACTAGCTGGACGATGAGCGTGCATGGTGCTGAAAGGTCGAATGAGACTTATCGGAGCGACGCTATAAAGTTGAAGGATCAGATATACGTCTCTTAAGTTAGGCTTCTAGTCCTTCCAAATAAGCTCACAACTCTTGATTTTCACTTCTTGTGACTTGACGTTAAGAGTAAGACTTGTATATATGTGCATCTACAAACCATTGCTTTAATCGTGAAATTTTACCTTTCGTATTCATTATTCATTGTGTTGAGATGTCGGGTCTGGCGTGTTCTATTGTTGTTTTGCACTTTGTACTCAAAATCTCTCACCCGCCTCAATCTTGAATAGGGAGAATGGTAACCGGACGCCGTAGACGGAGTAGCGAGAGAATAAAGACAGCGATAGGTCCTCTCTATAGTGGGGAATCAACTCTCATCAAGAGACCGTGATTGGATTTTCACTAGTGAAATCAGAGTGAAGTGTCAAGTGAAGTCCTAGGTATATAAACATTCAGTCCATAGCTACAAACAGCTTCTTGAGCATTTATCAATGAAATCGCTAACGTTTCCCTAAACACAGCTCTTTATTGCTCGCGTGTTAGCAGTGAATCGCAAAGAACTGACAACCGAATCATTCTACTCACAATTACTGACTACAACATCCCTGGCCTACCCTTGACCTCCAGTCCAGCGTAAGTCGACCAACCGTCACACAACACCTTGACCAGGTACAAGAAACTAACACTGATTTCCCCTGCTCACTAACGCTTCGCCCTTTTAGAGCTAGACTTCATGCGAGAGATGTTAAGCTTGGCCTTGGCCTTGTTGCGCAAAGCCTTCACGTCGTCGAAGAGCCTCCGCCCACGAGTCTTCAGGCGAGGCTCTTCTCCCTCGTTAATCCGAGGTCTCAAGCTACAGATATAGGTGTTGGCAGATTGCCGTCCGCAGAGATTTTCATTCAACGGGCGGGAGCATAGTTGAGTAAGTGAACCCAAAGCATTCAATGCAACCGCGAATAAGCTGATGAAGCCAAGGGCAAGTAGAAAAATATACTGATGCATCTCGGTGTGTGAAGATGGATTGAAAGTCGAAAAAGGCGCACAGATAAAGAAATAATTGGGTCGATTATGTAATTCCTTAAAAAAAAAAACCAATGCGACCGACAGTTTAAAAAAAGGAAAATAGAAGAGAGATTATGAAACGAGGCAAGTAACAGTACAAAAACCGTTTGGAAGTTATCACAATCTAAATATATAATCTAACCTCTCTAACTTATACGAAGGAAGTAGCCGAAAGAAGGGCTTCTGGCCGTAATGCATCGGAGCCAAGCAACTAAGAGATCAGTCGGATCATCGTACACAATTAATACTGGGAAGGTCAACGGTTGACTGATGCAGGTGGACTGAACCACACAATGCCCTAACCGACGAGCTGCTGCTTCATAACAATATACATGCCTTAGTCTTACTGTATGACCAAAGCTAAGTAATGGGCCAGTGATGATTCAAATGTTGAAGGATGTTGGACTTTTGCAGGATTCATTCTCTTATTAAAATTTCTTATCTTGGAAGTTAGCTGCAATGTCACCCTCCATTGTGACGAGGGGCAACAAATCTAAATTGGCAACCGGATCGTGAGTATCAAATCCATGGCCTCTTCGAATCTTTTTGGAAGGTGATATCACTATCGTAGAGAGGCTATTGATTGGTATTGAAAATGCAAGAATCTTCTTTGCAGAACGGAGACAATCTTTCCAAACTCGGCCCAGCTGCCGATTTTGAGAGGTAGAATGCCAGTAGCTATCTGCTTTAAAGCACTTACTAGATGTTTGAAAGTAGGATCACAGTGTCCCAGAGGTAACTTCTTAGGATTATCATCACGGAGGAGTGACTCACAATTCGTAGGGTTGGGTGTGGTAGTGGTCCTAGATGCACGCTTGGTCAAGCGTTCGCTCTAATTCTTGGTTGTTCTGTTAAGCTTGCACCCAAAGAGGTGAAGGGACGTAACCGACACAAAATCCGAAATTGTGTGACCTTTCTTGGTCGGTAATTCATTCCCGCTCATCCGCTGAGTAGAGCGGGATCATGGAACAAGATTCCTACCGGGGCGCTCCTTCTGGAGCATCATTAGAATACAAGATATTAACCCAATTAGTGCTTTAGCCTAAAATGTGTCTGGTTGGATATGTATCTAACTATTATGCTATCCGTAGTATCTAATAAGCAAACAACAAGTGAACGTCAAGCGTTGATCTACCTATGCCTTAACGCTAACTCGTCCTCGACAGGCCTTGGAAATCGAGGAAGTAAATATTCATCGCATGTGGTGACACCAGCAACAGCTCTTGATACGGGACTTACTCTTACTTCATGTCGGTTAGAACTACGGACGCCTCCACGTAAGCTCTTGAAATTAATTACACCATCTGCCGAGGATTGTCAAACCAGAACACAAAGTAGCATGTGTCAAATTGCTGCGGTGCCATTGAGCGAGCAAGGGCCTTGATTGTGCAATTGAAACTGTAGCATGCCTTTGTAGAACCATTAGTGGTGAATTCGGGCTTCATGTTCCATGTGATAACTGAATGAGCACTTACCAGGTATCGTGTGGAAGCCTCCCCCCAGGGGTCCTGGTCTATAATGCTGGTAGGGCAGCGTTACAATCCCAGCTTGTTGATGATCGACACTCACTGGTTGGAGTGGACGATGATGGGAAAAAAGGTCTTGTCCCGAAATGGACGACGACGCGTCATCCTCCATGGTCCTGCCAGCACGCCCTGCATTCCTAAAGGACAGAGAACAATAGTTCCAAGAGAGGGGAAGCGAGTGATACGTCTCAAAGGGAGTGGAAGCGAAACATGAGTGTTGCATCGATCCAACCTCAATGATTTCGCAAAGAGTTTTCAATAAGTAGCAGTGGCATCATGATTCTCAGGGGTCTAACTACTTTCCCGCCCACACAAGCTTTGCAAAGCATGAAATCAAGCTTTCTCCACAACTCGGAATGGGACATCGCTCACTTGGCAGAGCGGGGCAGTCCACGGAGCTTAGAGAAGAGAACAGGTTCTACCTTTGGTTTAGTTACAATAAGTATGGAAAGTAGAAGATCTTTCCAAGTGTTGATTTCGTCATGGATTCAGTCCAGGGTCTCGTAAGTAACCCATCAAGGGTGGAAACAAGAAGCCCAGCTTCATCGTGCTTTCCAATTTGCCATGGCCATTGGGTATTCGAAGAAATTCTGCGGTTAGGCTCGGGCTTAAGGCCCAAGCGAGGCTCATTGGGTTTTGGAGACTCTACCCCATGTTATCATCCGGTCACAACCTGTTTATGGAAGAGTCTGTCCCTCATCGGAGATTGAATTTTTAACCATCTAAGCAAGGTTATCTCCACTTGCCCCGGAACTTTGTAATGTCGGCACTGGTGCTACGATGGCGCTTCGCGAGACAAGGAACTTGCATCCATTTGAAATTGCTCACACCTGGTTTGCTGCGCTGCCGGAGGAGACCATTTTAGGAAGCCCACGATTGTGGCCGTCGCAAAAGTGACATACTACTTTGGGACGGCTCTCCTGTCCGAGTACTGTCCGACTAAATGAATATGTCCGGACGGAAACTACCATTGTTTCGCCAACGTCGCATTGCCGATTTGCATCTTCCGAAGCTCATACCGTCTAAGATGGAACAGCTTCCCACCAATGGCGAGTCTGATTTAGGATTTAGATGTATGGGATTCGTCAGCTTCCAAGAAAGGGAAATACAACTCAGAGATGATACCCTCTTCTTGCACGACAAGGGGAGAACCTCTCTCCTGCCTTGGGAGGAAGGGATAAACAAGAAGAGGGTGTCAAAGGGGAAAATGGTGACGACAATTTAGTTGATGGCAAGAATGAAAAAGTATAAAGTAATGGAGTACTTCCTGTCCGAGTCTCGAAAGAACAGCATCATCCCAAAACTTCTCATCAGTCCTGACCCTTTCGATTATCGAACTTTACCGCCAACATGCGATTCCAAGTTGCAAGCATTGTCATTCTTGCAGGCTTCGCCCTGGGCCATCCTGGTCACGACCCGGAAATGGAGGTCCTCGAACGTCGCCAAGCCCTTCAGACCATGAAGCGCGCCTCGCTCTCTCACTGCCGTCGTCACTTTGAAGAGAGTGGTCTCGCAGCTCGGAACCATGAGCGGCGTGCGGCCAAGCTCGAGAAGCTTCGTTGGAAGCGTGGCTTGACCAAGCGTAGCTGGGAAGATGTCCTTGCAAAGTCTCACGACAAGTCGGAGTTGGGATACACCCCTGATACCCCGGCGGACACTCTATTTTCTGGAATCAATGCGTGCATTCTTACTCCAGAAACTACCGAGGGTCCTTACTGTAAGTTTTGTTCCCGTCTTCTCTTTCCCTCTCTCAAAAAGATAGGTCTGACATCGCATAATAGACGTTTCCGGAGAAGACGTGAGGTCTGACATTCGCGAAACCGAGAGGGGCGTTGAGCTCCTTCTGGACTATCAGGTCATTGACGTTTCGACCTGCGAGCCAGTCCCAGAGGTATATCTCGAGGCTTGGCACTGCAATACCACTGGTGTGTATTCAGGCGTCAACGCTGGTGGGAACGGCGGTGGTAGCGGCAACATTGAGACAACTCACCACCGTGGTATCCAGTTGACAGATTCTGACGGTGTCGCTGAATTTACCACCAATTTCCCTGGCCATTACACTGGCCGCGCTACTCACATTCACATCATGATTCATGCCAACGCTACTCTCCTTGCCAATGGGACTTTGGGCCATAACCTGGCCTCTAGCCATGTTGGCCAGTCATTCTTTGACCAGGACCTCATTGATAGGGTTGAGGAATTGGCCCCCTACAATACCAACACACAGCAGCTTCTCACCAATGACCAAGATGGCATATTCAAACAGGAGGTCGGCAATGGTGCTGAGGATGTTGACCCGATCGCAGAGTACACTTATCTTGGTGATGATCTTTCCGATGGTCTCTTTGCTTGGCTTGCTTTTGGCATCGACACCACCTATCAGCGTACTGTGAGCCCAGCTGTCTATCGTTATGAGGATGGCTTTGTTGAGAACCCGGGCAGCGGTGGCCCAGGCGGCCCAGGTGGAGGTGGACCACCTACAGAATGAGCGGTGAACAAGGGCAATGTTTAAGTAGAAGTGTATGGTCAAGTTAGCTATGTACTTCGGGCTCAAGGAAGTACTCATCAATGCTCTTGACGCACTTCTGCTAACAGCGGAGTGTTTCTCATTTCAATATCTTCAGTCTTAGTTCCTAGGAATAGTTTCCAATGATTCATTTTTCGTGGTTTTCTATGACAGAGCTGAACCATATCATTGCGCCTTTTACGCGAATTAAACGAAAGTCGACCCCTCATGATGATGAAAGTAACAGGGGGAACATCCGGCGACACCATCTTAGCCCGCAGATTCGATGTAGAGAATTACACTATATCTTCTCAATGGAAATTGCCATTATTCGTATGCCTAACCAAGCTAGTTGTGATATTTTGCCATGTCTTGTTTCCATTGCTCCTTTATTTGGTCTAACAATCCAGGTGTAGCACATACATCCACTGCTGTGCCCGCCATGGCCTTGGCCACCCTCATCGCTCTTTCAAACGCTCCTCTCGTGCCCGATGCCTTTTCAAACTCAGGACTGTGCGGCTGTCCACCATTAGGGCCAGGAGGGATGGCGAAACTGACATTCATGCTTGGCAAAGCATAACTCAGATTCCCTTGATCAGTACTGGCCTTCACCCATGTAAACTGACCTGGTGGAGGTAATGGCGGCCCGGGAGGATCGGGTAAAGCTTGCCAATATTTTCGCCACGAAGCTGCGAGTACGCGATTTGGGACATGGTCATGGTAGCCTGGGGTAACTTCGATAGATATTTGAGCACCTGTGGCCTGGGCGCCAGCTAGAAAGCATGCCTCAACCTTCTCTTGCAGTTCTTTCAGCCGAGACAAGCTACTTGCTCGAAGAACTGCCACACCTGCTGCATGCTCATGGATCACATTTGGCTTGTTACCACCGTCTGTAATCTGGAGACCCACAATGTCATCTGGCCGCAACTGTTGGCGCAGGACTGAGATGCTGTTGTACGCCACGACGAGAGCATCCAGAGCGTTAACCCCGAGCCAAGGGCTGTTGGCAGCGTGTGCTGCACGGCCACGATAGGAAACACTGAGGTGCGTGTAAGCCGTCGTACGGACCATCGGACTGTTATTCAATATTGAAGGATGGGAGATGATTGACACATCTACATCGTCATAGGCACCTGCATCGAGTAGTTTGATTTTTCCGCCACCGCCGCCTTCTTCTGCCGGTGTCCCAAACAATACAACTTTACCACCGATGTGATGAGTCCGCATCATCTCCGCTGTTGCTAGAGCCGCGGCTACCGACGTGACGGCGATGAGGTTGTGGCCACACGCATGTCCTAGCCCAGGCAGGGCATCTAATCATATCCCGCTCAATTAGTGACAAGACCTTGCCACGGCACTTGAGTGGTTATAACGTACCCATCTCCACGTTGAATGCCACCACTGGGCCTGGCATTTTGCTGTCATAAACACTCATCCACGCTGTGTCCATTCCACGCAAAGATTGCGTGACCTTCCAGCCATTCTGGCTGCGCATGAAGCTGGTCAAGGCATCATGAGCATTGTGTTCCTCAAAGCCCAGCTCGGGATTTTGGTGGAGGAAAACATTCAGGGTCCAAGCAGAAGTTTGTATGCTTTCGACGAAGTGGTCAATATCAGACAAGCAAAAGGGCTCTTGGTCATGTCTATCAATATCTAGCCTCTTGATCGACTTGGGAATCAGAATGTATCCATCCTCTTCCATTATGACGAAAAATCGGCCCTTGTGACTGAAGCGCGGGGGCATGTGGGGGACGAGAAAACATCGAGTAGGCCTCCAGAGATATCGGCAAGCAAATGACGATACGACCCATATTCGGCGTTTCATGCGGGCTATTTCTCTTGGCAGAGGCTGAGTAAGTTCTTAGATACGAGCCAACTGTACATCCGAATCCTCGCAGAGATATAATACCTCCAATCATGCTTCGTGCTTATGTGGCAACACTTTCACCCCCGGAGATTTCCAATTGCGCACCCTCCCGTATTTCTTTTTGCCAGGTCACAATTTTAATATCTCTTCAATACCCTGAAGCGGCCTGCTAAAGAGACCCAACCATCTTTCAAAGAGACCCAACCATGACAGCCAAAAAGCACCACGTGGTGACAAATCTACAGTACTGGGACGATCCAGGCGATGGCTCTAAGCCGACTCCCATCTACATTGGTCAGGGACGAATAAGTAACAAGCGCCCGCACAAATCCCACGAATTCACCATTCATGACCTTGGAGGCGACGAAGACCATTATTTACTCGACAGCCACGGTTTCCAATATTGCAATCACAAAAGTCAAGAAGAGCTCTTCGTCGATGATGACAAAATACAATCAGTGTATGTGCCCGAGTGCCAAGCTCTCATCAAGCACGTCACGGGGGCGCGGGATGTCCACGTCTTCAACTACAAAGTGCGACGTGGACCAACGCAATGGCATCACCTCGGCCTGCACAATCTTATTAACAGAGGGCCCGTGACGCGAACGCACGTAGATCAGTCATATGAGGGGGCGGAGAAGCGGTTACGGTGGGAGTTCCCGCACGACGCGAATGAATTGGTCAAGAAACGCTACCAGATCATCAACGTCTGGAGGCCTATCAAGCCCATACTCAAAGACCCCATTGCTGTAGCCGACTCAAACTCTGTGCCAGACTCTGACTTAGTGGGAGCTGAGATGACTGAGGATGGGTTTGTGGGCGAGTCTTGGGTTGTTCGCCACAATCCTAATCACCGATGGTACTTCAAGTCTGGGATGACACCCCAAGATGTGCTGCTCATCAAGTGCTTTGACTCGAATGAGAAGGTGGCTCGCCGAGCGTTACACTCAGCGTTTGAGGACCCCGCGTTTCGCGATTGCGAGTCTCGGCAGAGCATCGAAGTGAGGTGTCTTGTGTTATATTAGTCTTCTCGGATAGAATACAACGAGTCATACTGCGCAATATAAATCCAGTAGCGGGGTAATGTTATCCTAGTCTTTGGGAACACTGCCACATTGCGAAGAGGCCACATGCCTTCAATTGTTTCCTCGTTCCCTCTCAAAGCAACACATCATGCCGAATAGAGAAGTGGAGTTGGTTACATTGCATGAATGAGCATGAATGCATTAGCAAGCTGCCCCTCTCGTATCTCTTGGCGTGCGGTCGGCATGCCTCCCCGTACTGAATTGAGATAGTATCATGTTAGGCAGAGCAGTACTTGTTTCAGGGAACTCGATACTCTGAGCTCACGCGCTATACGGTCGCCAACTAGGTAGCATAAAGTCAATGAAAATCTTATCTGCTAAAGCAAGCCTTGGCGCTGTCACATACGACATTGGTGATACGATAGAGACCAAGCGAAAATCTATAAAAGCCTCATTGAATTCTCGTAGTCAGTCTACGGTCTCGAGCGTTGAGAACAATCATCAGCACTAGGTATACCATACCCAATACAATCCATTCACACATCCTGTCGCTTCTCACCATGGCTCCTGTATCAGAACCCCCCCAAACCGTTGACTGGATGGGTAAAACTGTTCCTGTTTGGTCAATGAAAACCCTTGATTATGGTCTCTTGCTCTCTCACGAGCCCTCTGAGATTGATAAACTCGTTAACGCCTGTATCGACGAGGGTTACTTTTACCTCGATCTACGTGGTATCGATGGCCGCCGCATGCTTTCTGACCACCAGGACACTCTCAAGTTAATGAAGAGATTCTTCGATAAGCCATTAGAAGTCAAGAACGAATTCGGCCTTATCTCATCCCATCTAGGATACGAGCCTGTCGGTAGCCGAACGGGCGTGGCAGCCGGCACCAAGGATGGATATGAAATGCTCAAGGTGTCGCGAGACGAGATTCAGCGAGACAGCCCCAAGATTCCCGCTATTGCCAAGGAGAGTGGAGAGCTTCAAATCCTTGAGAATGCAATCGGTAGCTGCAACACAATCACAAAGGTTCTTCTTTCTGCGCTGTCCGACGGCCTTCATCTGAGTGGAGGCGGAAGATTTGAAAACCAACATAAGAACGAACGTCCCTCAACTACGACGGTGGGCTCTTCCCCTTCCCTTCTCCCTCTAACTTTCCCAATTTGAAATCCCTGACGTTATCTTTTGTTTGGCTTATCATCAAACGGCAAGCTAACTCCGGTCGTCTGCTAGCTATCAATGATGCACTACTTACCTTCGGAGCTATCTGGCCCAAACAACATCGGCCACCAAAAGCATACCGATATCAGCACCTTGACGCTTTTATTTAGCGAGCAATGGGGCCTTCAGGTCCGCCCACCCGGCGAGTGCGGTGCCCTTGAAATGGGATTCGTTGCCCCCAAGCCAGGATGTGCCTTTGTCCACGTAGGCGACTCCCTCCGCTTTGCCAGTGGCATGAAGTTCCAAAGTTGCATCCATCGCGTTGTTCCGTTTGATCCGACCGAACACCGCTACTCAGTCGCATACTTTTTGCGAGCCGAGGATGACACCATGTTTGTTGACTCGGAAGGCCGTGCTATCACTGCTGGTCAATGGCATGACGAGAAGTTCAAGGCGTTTACAGACCCTGAGCTTTGGCAGGCTATGGCGCCGAAATCAATGATCCTAGGTGGTATGAAGGAGGACGGTGAAGATGAGAACGTTGCACCGTTATTTAAACAGGCTCTTGTACCAGAGCCTGTGCTGAGCAACGCTTGATTATTGTACATATACCTAGAGACGCGCACGAAACTTTTACAAAGGTTTCGTAAAGTGATTACTTCCTGCTACGTTTGTGTGGCCACACCGGTGTATTGATTGCCCATAGATTCCTCAAGTGCTTTTCAATCGCGCTTCTCACATGGAGGAAATAAGCGGTCCCTGTACACATGCTTCCTCGGCTATTTCTTGCTCACACAGGGATAAGAGACTTTGTGCGGGGAAACAGTTAGCGCCCGCCCGAACAGACTGAACGTAGCCATCATTCCATTTTTCAGCTATCGTTATTACAACTTCCTCTTTACTAGTTTTTCCTATAAAAGCAGCAATGAGTAATACCGAGTTACAAACCATCACCATTGCCGAATCGGCGCGAGCCCCAAGCTTACGAAACCATGCTCAATCTTCGCCAGTTCATCGAGCTATGGAGGATGAGGGTCCGGGTGACGGAAGAGCAAGACAGGAACTTGCGCCTGTAGATGGAGGAGGTGCTGCCTGGAGACTACTCTGTGCTGCTTTTGTATTTGAGACGTTACTTTGGGGTAATTGTAAATCAATGCATGCCTGGTTTCCGCAGAGAATGCTAATATGCCCCAAATAGGCTTCCCACTCTCATTCGGTGTCTTTCAAGAATATTATAGTAGAGTGCCAGAATTTGCCAATAATAGGTACATTTCCGTGGTGGGCACAATAGCATCCGGCTTCGGTTATCTCGGTGCACCAGTCGTGATGCCTTTCATTCAGCGGTATCCGTGGTGGCAGCGACAGATGATTTGGGTTGGCTGTACGTGCTGTCTCATTGATTGCCGTTATTTGATAGTTTGGCTAGCTAATTTGTATCATAGGGCCAATCTGCATTCTGGGGCTGGTGCTAGGATCTTTTGCTTCTACTTTAGAGGTCCTTATCCTCACGCAAGGTGTGGCTTACGGTCTTGGCTTTCTGATATTCTACTATCCTATTCTCAGCATGGTTAACGAGTATTGGATCGCACGCCGCGGCATGGCTTACGGTATCCTTTGTGGTGCATCCGGGGTCTCAGGTTCAATTATGCCGTTCGTGCTACAAGCACTTTTAGCCAACTACGGATATCGAACGACACTTCGCATTGTAGCCGTGGCACTCACACTTCTTACTGGACCCTTGATCCCTTTCCTGAAGGGTCGCTTGCCGCCCTCAGAGCGTGCCATGATTCCCAGAATAAATTGGACGTTCTTTCGGAGCCCTTTATTTTGGGTGTACTCGCTGTCGAACCTGCTACAAGGATTTGGTTACTTTTTCCCATCTTTATATCTTCCCTCCCATGCTGCCTCCCTCCAGCTCGGCGAAAGAAGCGGTCCTCTCCTTCTCGCGCTAATGAGTGTTTCTCAAGTTGGGGGCCAGTTTGTTTTCGGCTTTCTATCTGACCGCAGAGTACCAATCAATGTCCTAGCCTGTCTGTCGACCGCAGTTGCAGCAGTTTCTTCCCTCACTCTGTGGAAACTGGCTACTTCGCTGCCACCTTTGGTTGTTTTCGCTCTGCTGTATGGATTTTTTGGTGCTGGATTCACGGCCATCTGGGCCCGCATGAGTACTGCCATTACTGATGATGCAACTACTATGCCAATCGTCTTCAGTCTGTTAAACTTTGGTAAAGGTGTCGGGAATGTACTCGCAGGGCCTATTGGAGGTCTGCTTATGTCGGCTTCGAATCCCACCGCTGAAGCAGTGCCGTTTCACTGGATCATCCTTTTTACTGGCGTTTGTATGTTCGCCAGCGCTGCTGTCATCTTTCTGCAGTATATTAAAACAATAATAGGCCATTCATGAATATAGAGGGTAAAGGCAAGCCATTTACTAACATATATCCATTATTTTGAAAAGCTACTGCTCAAGTGTTCTAAAATTGTAACTAACGATTGTACATACTACATTTGATAGCTAAT
Source organism: Clonostachys sp. G952 (assembly GCA_027569935.1). Taxonomy (NCBI): domain Eukaryota; kingdom Fungi; phylum Ascomycota; class Sordariomycetes; order Hypocreales; family Bionectriaceae; genus Clonostachys; species Clonostachys sp. G952. The sequence goes on along the minus strand of JAPDLB010000080.1, from coordinate 59,202 downwards.
CATCACTGTTCATCGAAAGCCCACAATCCTATTTCCCCTTCTTCTTTAGAGGTGCTGCATTCTTAGGTGCTGCTTTCTGATACGTGTACTCAACTCCCTTTCTTCTCGAATTGGATCTGTTTTTCGATTTTGTCTCTTGCTCATCCTTGAACGTCATTTATTTTCCATCTGGGTGATATATAGAGCCTGGTACCCACACCGGCCATGACTTACTTTGTAGCTGGTTGCCAAAACGAGTGCTCCCATCTGGGGGCTAGTTTTGCTCTCAGGGTCGGGATATCAGTCAGCACCAATAGTTCCTGGCTTGCACTGTTCTGTCATCTTCATTTCCTTGGCGTGCGCTTGGACCTTGTCGTAAGCTTCGTGTTGGTTGCGAGCATCAGCGCTAAGCTTATCGTGTCGTGTTGTGCAAGTCCGTGTAGGGCTTTTCTCTCTTGACACGTTCATCGCCCACCTCGTTATCAACTCAAGACGCACTGCCATGGATCCATTATCCCCCTTACCACCGCTTCTATCTCTACCTTATGACATCCGAAGACGAATTTTCGTTTTCGTCGGCCTGGTTCGAGAATGCCCTATCACCATCACTCCAGTCTCCCGACCAGCACTGTACTTCGGCACGCAGCAGCTTAGCCATAGCCTCGGCTTTAAAGGGTGCGCATACCCATATCGCAAGCAGAGGGAGCCAAACTGTGTTTCGCATGGTTATGATCCGGAGTGCGACTGCCCGGATCTTCCCAAGCAGCTGCTGTGCGTCTGCAGGTCACTCCATAAGGAGGCGGCAGAGCTGCTCTATAGCGAGAACAAATTCGTGGTTCGCGCGCATCACCAAGTCGAGGATCTAGACATTCTCAAGACACTTCCGATTTATGGAATCCGGGCACTACCTTACCTCTTGGTTCGCCTAAATAGTTGGCCGTGTGCTCGTGGCCACAGTCTCAGCAACCCAGAGCATGACTGCTGCACCATCTGCCCGCACCCCGCGCCGCAAAGCCGAATATCTGCGAGTGACCCAGAGCTTTCCACCGGCAACATTCTCTCAGAGAGCATCATCAGGTGCTGGACGGAGATATGTCAACGCCTTTCTGGTATCGTTATCCCTGGGACTCTTCACCTAGAGTTCATTTGCGATGCTCAAGACCTACAGACTGCCCAGCGCGTCATAGAGCCTATGAGGCCCCTTCCGCGCCTCAAAGAATGCAGTATAAGGCTTGGGAGGAAGAAAGACTATTCTATGCGTTCTCTTGCTCAGTCAACTGCCCTTCAACTGACCAAAGGCGTTGAGAAAAAGAAGCCTCCTGTTGTGTCTTTCTCCTCTTTACCCCGGGAGATTCGTCTGTGTATCCTCTGGTTCACAAATCTTGGACCTGGAGGTACATTCCTGAAGAGCACTGACCATGAGCTGGAAAATATACACGTTAATCGCGGAAGGTTTGCCCATGAAATTGGTTTCCGAAGAGGATTCCGAACCTGTTGTCTTGACTGCTCCTTCACCAAGCTGCACTGCTCTTGCCCGTTAAACTTTGCGTCTTATAGCGCTTCTTGTTGCTGTCGGGTGCTACCCTTGGAGCTCTTTCTTGTTAGCCAGCAAATTCACGTCGACGCCGTCGAGGTTTTTTTCTCGACAAACACATTTGAATTTCGGGGACCTTTTTCTGATACGCAGAAAATGCTGGAGACTCTTTCGCCCAGATCTTTGAAACAGCTTCGGCACCTAGTATTTGACATGGGCTTTTCAAACCCATATTTCCGGGATCAGGACCAACTCCAATGGCATTCCCTACTCTCTTTCATAAAAAAGCAGTGCGATATATCCCAACTATGCATTGCAGTCGATTTCTCATTGTCAATGGATATTGACGCTGTTTTCGAATCTGAGGATGAAGCGAAAACTATCGAGATGATATATCATGGATATGTAGCTCTAGTACGGGCAGTGAAGACTGAGCTATCCAGCCTTACAGATTTTCACATTGATCTCGGCATTTCATGGGAATTGGAACCGGTTCTAGAGAAATACATCATGGGCCCAGAGTATGATAGCGAGAACGGGAATCGATATTCTAAGACGGTTTCCGAAATTGCGGGAGACGAAATTTACCGCCAAATACCTCCATGCCACAAGGACCTCTGAGGGTCTTTGACAGATGCATTTACACGCCCAGGTAGCATGAATCATGAGGAAATATTACAGCCCTCCACTCAATAGCCTGAATCAAAAGTTGACATATTTACTATCATTTCAACCTCCGTTCGTATCTTGGGGGATTGTGTTCGTTTTTTTTCTGAAACACTAATTTATCAGTGGCCATTCTTTACAACTCGAGAAAACTAGCTCTATATAAATCAATAAGTTTTGTTTATCCCAGATCCCACGACACGGGTTGCTTGAGACCAAATTCGACTCAAACACCACACTTAGTCTGCCAGTAGGTTCTACGAAACCATCACATCGACCAAGAACTCATCTGATCAACAATACTGACTGGGGACCAATTCTTCTAAACGGCCTTCTATCAATCGGAAGAGCTAATTGACGAAGGAGTGCCAGTCGATGAAGGAATTCCTAGTGGGGTGCCACTTTGGCCAGGGCCCTCGCCCTCACCGCCGCCCGGCGGGCCAGAGTTAGGGTTCTCGACTCCGCCTTCCTGGTAGCGAAAAGTAGCTGGTTTAATTGCTTGAGACTGTGTGGTGTCTATCCCAAACGCAATCCAGGCGAAGAGGCCATCACCAACAGAGTCACCGAGGAGACTGTATTCGAAGACAGGATCAACGCCATCAGTCCGGGTTTCCTCAGACAAAATGCTGTCGTCCTCATTTAGAGTGAGCTCTTGCTGGTTGGTGTTGTATGGGGCCAGAGCCTCGACCTCGTCAATCAGGTTCTGATCAAAGAAGGTTTGGCCCACGTGGCTGGCGTAGATGTCGTTACCAAGAGTGTCATTAGCGAGAACCGTGACATTTGTGTGGATTAGGACGTGGATATGTGTAGCACGGCTGGTATAATGACCAGGAAAGATTGACGTAAATCCAGCCACGCCTTCTTCGGAAGTCTCCTGAATGCCACGAAGGAAGGTCTTGTCGATATTGGTCAAATCACTGCTATCTCCGTTGCCATCGGCATTGACGCCAGAGTAAATGCCAGTTGAATTGCAATGCCACATCTCCAAATATGCGGATGGCACAGGCTCACAGGTATCAACATCAATGACTTGATAGTCGAGAAGAATGTCCACACCCTGTTGAGTCTCGACAATATTGTCGCGGATATCCTCACCGCCAACATCTGGTTACAGCTGTTAGAAATCGTTGACTGAGAAGGGATTCTTAGACCTACAGTATGGGCCTTGTGTGACCTCTGGTGTCAGAACACAAGAGTTGATACCAGAAAAAAGAGTCTCTGTATCGGTTTCAGGAGTATATCCAAGCTCAGTCTTATTATGCGATTTCTCTAAAACATCCTCAAGAGCTCGCTTCTTGAGAGCTCGCTTCTTTCGCTCGTTCTGAACAAGAGCAGCACGGCGTGCATGATTGCGAGCCGCCAAGCCGCTTTCCTCCCAGTGGCGAGCGCAGTGCTTAAGAGATCTTCTCTCTATAGGTACAGAATTGATGTAGTCACGTCGCTCAAGCGCCTCTTTTGTAGGGTCCTGGCCAGGGTGAGCCAGCACGCTGCCAGTCAGAACGACAACGCCAAAGGATAGAAGGCGCATGATGGTCGATTTGTCAACTTTACAGTTGAGAGAATATTAGAAGGAAGGGTTTATGTGAGTAGCTTGTTTCTTGCCAAACTATCCTGAACATTGGGTTCCGGATCGATGTTATATAGATTCTGGTCATCTCCAATTTTCATCATTGCTTGCCTGCATACCTATATCAGACAAATTTAACAAGAAGTCGTCGTCATTCGTATACCGACTTTCCACCATAATGTTACATCTTCCAGCACAGGCCTACCCAGGTCATCACCACATGTGTAGGAGTTCGCCGCCTACTTGTCGCACCTCCAGCGTGGACACTTTCCACATGCCATGCTCAAGAAACTGACTGTGGTGCGATATTCGTTTCATTTCGCATGAACATGCTCCGGCAGGACCGGTCAGGTTGCCTTCCAAGCGGGCCTTTTCCAATTGAGCAATCAGAAGCAAAGAATTTCTCATCTGCAGGGTCTCGACTTGCGCGTTACGCAGGGATGCAAATGCTTAGCTTGTGGAGAGTTGGGCTAGCATGCAGCTCTCCGTTTGTTGTTTAATGCGCTTATTTACCTGAGTCCTGAGATTATTACTCGTTAAAAGGTTGAAGCTGTGATTAAAGGCCAAGGAAAATGACGACCCGACAATGGATATGAAACGCGGCTGAAATCAAGAAGCGATTCGTCTTGAATTGAACTTTACACTGGAGCCATTAGGCTACCACCTCTTTTCTTACAAAGCAATATATAGTTGCGTTATAACCACAGACCTGGATTGAAGTGGGCGGAAGTTACATGTTCAAAGACCCATCCTGTGCGGTTAAAGCATTTAGATTACCTAGGTAGGTACTTCGGAGGGTGCTTGTTAATAATTGTAGGCCATTGACGCGCAAACACATACGAACCCAGCTATCTTGCCAGGATCTTAAAGCTTGATTTCTTCAAGGGTCCCTGTTCCGGCAGGTGGACGATACTGTTCTCCACGACCTGCCACCGCTTTACCATTAATAACCTTGTTATTACGCTGGGAGGTTTGGTTTGCATGGTCAAGCGGGATGGAAAAAAAACTTCGGTCATGAAAAGAAAGTACAAATATCTAGCAACCATCGTTGCAACTCATTGTTATTCATCTACTTGGCATCGTGAAGTTACAGCCAGTGAGGGCCCTTTGCAGGAGGATGAAGGCCCCTTTTGTTGTTAAACCCCATGGCCAACAATAGTTCCGTAGGCAATCCCAAACGCCGCGTCAGCGATTGCTTCATTTGGCCGACACATGTTCCCCACCCGACACGGGTAGGGAAACTCACTGCCGATCTCCAGCTGCTCCGAGACAGTCACTCCTTGGTATTAATGATTTCCAACCCTCGCTTGAATCAAAGGGCGTGAGTTTTGAGGTAAGTTATTTTATGGCTGCAAAATATTTTCCAGTTCAGGTATGAAACTTCTTCTCCATAGCAAGAGGTGCCGCGCCAACGTGAAAGAGGCCTCAGACGTGAAAATATGAATCAAGCAACCATAGACCACAGATTTGGAGGCAAACCCCGACCAACACCATCTTTCACTCAGTACCGCATGAGCCTCTCGAAGATATTCCAGCACGTCATTGAGCCCTGAAATCTTGGAGATCGACCCCGTCATAACGGCACCATGGGGCTATCGAATCATTCTGGGGGTGGCTTTCATATCAATCAACAAGACTCCTTTATTTACATCAGGATCATTATTGCCCCAAATTTGATACTGTTAGAGGACGGAAGGTTACGCATCAGACCGATAACAACAAAGGCCATGTTCCACGGCCAAAGAAATAATAAATGGGTTTAGATAGTCAATATTAGTTAAGCTCAGTGATCCCTCATATATCCCAAAAGAGCCCCAAATACCCCCAAATTTAAGGCTATATAGCAAAATTAATGACTAGCACAGTATAACCCAAGTTAATAGACCTTCATTTCATATAATCTTGCTTCCCCTCATCAGGCTGCCTGGTGAGCAGCGTACGTTTCGCGTATCCAGCGATTATCATCATGCACCTGATCATTCAGCACTCAAAGGAGCCGAAATCAAAGGCTGGCGAGTTTACTTTCAAAACTTTATATCATATTCACACGTGGGCAGTGGGAAAAATGCCCAAAAAAAGCAACAGCTGGTGGGCCAACAAGGCCAAGAGCCATCGCGCATGAAGAGCAAAGGGGGAAGTTTCCTTGTACAAATGAGAGATTTGTACAACAATCCCAGTAATTTTAGCGTACTATATTTTCTAACAACCGAAAATTGAAAGCAGGAAAGCAATAGAGGAAGGGCGGGGGATAAAGGACGGGGGAAAATCCATGAAATAATTACGACGTGTATGGCCTGTTCTTCGGCCGTGATGGACACGATAGCATTGAAAAGGTGCTCATGTCTAATGAAGTACCACCTTCTCCTTTAGCCAGGTGTGACGGAGCCTAGAGATAACGAATCGAAGATGCATCTCTAGAATATTACATTACAAGGGTGTTCAACAAATTAATCCCTCCAATCCTCGGGCGGCAGACCCCAAATCTACGGATCTAGGCGTCCTAATTCTGTCCGGAGTGGGCGGACTGGCAAATTTGGACCTGAACCAGGGCCTCGCAGTCGGGATGTGGCAGTTGAATCGTTTAGCGTCTGCTAATGCTGAGAGAATGCCTTACACTTGTCGTCATTACGGGGATTGTATTTACCCACAACTCGCATTAGAAAGCGCTTGACGTCGATTCGCCAAAAGAACCATGCACGGAGCCCCTTAGTTGAGGAAAACTGAGTCGTACTCCCTGTTTCCCCACCCAAGCCACGATTTGTGTAGCAATTGCAGACGCAGAAACGCGTCAGCATCACTGATTGAATGAAACTTTCCAGTTTCAGAATTACGACGACTTTCCTGCTTGGAAAGAAGCTCCGCGCATTCTATACCACGCGTGGATATAAAAGAGGACAGCTCGGAGGACCACTCCATGAGGAACCAACTATTTCCGTTGACATCAATTGGAGATCATCTTGCGCTGGGCCAGTACCTAAAATTTGAGTTTTATCGTCTCTTCATTATTTAACTCCAAAAATGCACAAGCGTCGGCACCAGCAACAACAGGCTTTTCAGCCAAAACCAGACGCTGAGAAATCTCACCAATCACACCAACACAAGAGCGATCACGGACCTACAGATCTCAGCGCCTGGATCGTTCAGGTTGGAATAGCTGTCAACCTCGGACTTGCCGTCATCAAATTGGTTGGGGGATGGGCGTTTAGTTCAAAGTCTCTTACCGCTGATGGTTGGCATAGTATGACGGATCTTGTCACGGACCTCCTCGCTCTGATTTCAGTCCTCGTCATTGCTATGCCCAAACTGACTGAGTTTCTCCGACCGACCGTCTCCAACATTGAAGGGTCAATCTCTCTGACCATCTCTGGACTCCTGGTGCTCATGGGGATTCATGAAGGATGGGAGAGTCTAGTGTCCTTCCACGAAAGCTTCTTCGGCCAAGCACTGCTTTTCGGGGAGAGTGCGCTAGGGTACGATTCCCATAGCGACATTCATCATGATGTGCCCAGCTTGCAAGCGGCCTGGATTGCTGGTCTGACAATTCTCGCCAAAGAGTGGCTCTATCACAAGAGTAAGTATCTGCACGAAAGTGAAATTGACCCCATTCTACGGATAGAAATACTAATTCCTTTTTTGTAGCAATGAAGATTGCTGCCGAAACCAAGTCCTCGGTTTTAGCATCGAATGCCGTTCATCAGCGGGCAGATAGTTTGATGAGCATGGTGACAGTCGTCGCCATATTAGGAAGCAACATCTTCAAAGATACCGCTTGGATCGATTCAGTGGGTGGTCTTTGTATTTCTGCAATTGTCATTCGCGCGGCTCTAGAGAACTTGACAAAGACAATCAAGACGTGGAAATCGGCCGACTAAATTTATTCAATACTATACATATTTTCTTTCTCTCTCAGAAGTACAGCGCTGTCCCTAGGATGTGGGTTTCAACTAAATGTAAATAAAAGAATACTATTACATTCGTGAAAACATATTGTTTTCCACTAGCCATGTCTCAACTCTTCTAGATATAAAAAAATACAATGTTCCATTTTGACAGCTGTGTGTTGCAATCGAAGAAGCAATTCAAATGTCACGTTGTTGTCGTAGATCCAGCATTGCCATGCAGTCTTCACCATTTGCGCATTAGCTTCCAGGGATGATATAACTTCGAAATTTTTTTAAATTTAGAGTTACCGTTAGATCCACTGCACGTATGAATAATGTCAAGATAATCAGCGAGAGAAGTGGGATACCTGAGATTTTGTCGAGCAGGCCAAGTAATTGAAGGTCTCTAGGGTAGTGTGTTGGAGAGTGGTTCAGCTGGTGAGTGGCTTGAGTGGGACGACGTTCTGCACAGCCACACGCAGTGAGATTCTAGGCGCAGGAGCCTAGAGCCTGCGCCACTCATTGTCAGACTGCTCCTTTTCTTCTGCCACGCTGATCATGAATCTCACTCCACGCCTATTTCACGTTCACGATTGTGCTCGGCGCCCCACGACCACGAAACACGATCTCGGTTGGAGCTGATGGGCCGTAAGATGTGTCAAGATGCCTCTCTCGAGGAAGAATCATGAGATATTTGAGAAGCTTCGGAGGCGCCGGCAAATTGTGTTTTCCTCTGAGCTCACGAGCGAGCAATGGCCCGAGGGTCACCGCAGCGTTCTGGAGGCAATTGAGACTGCCAAATCGTACAGATACAGCACATATCAAGCCAATCAGGATGAAATCACCACGAAACCATGGAAAAATGACGCGAAACGACAAGCAAAGAAGCTCGTCGCAAAATCCAAGGACTGCGTATCGCGGAACGAGGCGACGTGGAGACTAGCATGCGAGTCACTCGTTTTTAGTCGCCTGGCTGCCGAAGTGGCATGGTATGATACTCTCAGCTCACTTGCATCCTTACCAGTACCCGGCTGACCGACTGTGGTGTTCAGTCAAACATGCCGTCAGAGAGTCTGGCGGTCTGAAATCGAGTCGTCTCTGGACGACAACAACAGGGCTTCGTCCAGCTTGAGAAAACGGCAGCAACAGCGTGAGCGTTGCCGTTGCCCCATGAGCTCGCGACCAGACGGCGAGTGAGTGCCAAATTACTACTGCATGTACAATTCTTAACGCTACGAAAGCTCATGTTTCTGCAATCTAGAGAAGAGATGGTTGGGTTGAACAAACTCTTCATTGACCGAGCCGACGACATGGTAGTACATCCGCCGACTTTGGCTGAAGAAATGCCCCAGGACCAAAGGCCAGACAGGGTGTATGGTCTGCGGCAAACACGCAAATTCGATGAGCTTCTCTTAAAGAAAATCGGTAATGGTATATTCGTTGAGGATCGGTTACAAGAGCAACCCCATTCCACCGTAGGAGAAGCCCTTTTATTCCCATTCATGGTCGTAGAAGCAAAGGCTGGAAACGCCGCAGACGAATGGCACGATATCAAGCTTCAGACTGCCTTTCCAATCTACACCTACTTGCAGACTCAGCAAAGTCTACGTGCTGCGACAGGCTCAAGGTGCAGATGGGATTCAGGGCCGTTGGTATGGTTCTTCTGCAGTAGAGGAGATGATTGGAGACTGTTCCTCGCCTATCAGAGCCGGAACGACGCGGCTGCATCTCAATCTTCCATGCCATTCAAAACAGTGAGGCTCCCCAAACATGAAGCTTGTGGACCACTCGTCAGGGCTGACATGACTAACTTGATGTTAGATTATCGCACCTGTTTGGACGGGCTGTACTTCTAATCTTGACGCGGCGCTGCAGCTATTTCTGATTGTAGACTTCATCGCTGACTGGGCCAGAGATGTATACCGTGCTTCCATCATCACCGAACTGCGTATCTTGTCGAGCCCTACTCGCGATGTATCCACAGTTGCTTCAGAAACATTTGTCTTTTCGACTCAGAGTATTCATGGGTATGACAAAACGGACGAGGACATATTCGAGGAGTCCAAGGAGCATCGATATGATCTACAAGATGCTTTTAAAGACCTGGACTCTTCTTTCGGCGCGGTACGTCACGTTGCCCCGATTGAGTCCCGGTTTCGCGCCCTTTTCATCACCGAAGATAACGTGCAGACGTTTCTAAGTTCCATGGAGAAGAGTGACAGGGAGCTGTTCGTCAAACGTGTCTTGACCACATTTGACCGGCCCCAGTACTCTCAACTGGGCCTCACTGGTGACAATATTAGTTCCATCGAAGAGGCGTGGACGGGCAACACGAGACTACGGACGCCATTCAACATTCGGGAATCCAGACTCAACACCTTGCTCGTTGTCACCTATCATTTGTCTCCTTCTTGGGAGCAGATCCGTGAATTATGCCTCATCTCAATCACAAAGCAAGCTTTCGACATCATCTCTGGCGAAGCGAAAGTCAAAACCCCACCATCTCAATTGAAGAGCGAAGGAGATTTCAGCTGGGTGGTTGATAAGGTTGCGCAGCTCAAGGACCTGAGCGCCGCTGATAACCTGTCTTGCTGCATCTCCAGGGTCTGCGTGTATCTGGACGACTACCGGTTGTCGTCTGTGGCGAGCCAGCTTCTGGGCCGGTTCGAGAAATGTGATGCCACAGTCTGGGAACTCGTCAATTATACATATAAGCAGCACAAGAGGGGTGACCTGGAGCCGGACTTGCCATTTCTTCGTCTCTCGAAAACTGTCGATGTCCAGATCAAAACCAAAAGCTCCACCGCCGCTTTTGCCCGACCATTGGCGGTTGACCACCAGCTACGATGGTCCAGAAGCTCTACTGTTCTGGTCTACGGAAGTCTCCACCGCCAGGGCGAGGTTAAGGGTGTGCCTAGCCTCTGCGTATATCTTAATGAATTCTACAAGGAGCCGCCGAGCCTGGCTGATTTGGCCAGAATCATAACCACCACATTTCAAGACCATGATGTTTATCATACTACCCGCGACAACGGGAACTTGAAGCTTAGGACCTGGAATATCTATAGAGATATTTGGAACTTGAGGAACAACTATGGAGTCTTCTTCTCGTATGGAGATGCCAGTTTCTCGAAGTGGCTTGGCGATCTTGGCTTTCCCCCGCCTTCTCGGCAAGGCTCCCCAAGAGGACCCTTTGATACTGGGCGTACGATGTTCGAAAGAAAGTACAATCCGTGGCAGGACCCTCGTTTAGCTAATAACCAGGCGCGCCCTTCTCTGCGGAAGAAGTTTGTGAAGGAGCTGATCATGGCTGAGGCTTTGGAGTGGGCTCGCCTCGCTCGACAGAGCATCGTGCTCGGAAACGCATGCTGCTGTCTTTGTGGAGGCGAGCTTGACTCCGGGGATGACGAGCCCGAGTTTCTGTACGAGGTGAAAGCGGAAGGGGCCAGTTTCGATGGTTTTGAAACCCGGGAGACCGACTCGTCTCAAACTGCGGCGGTGGGAACATCGTCCTTGATGCCATATAATTTCAGAAGCCGTTGCCAAGGAGAGAAAGAACAAGAAAAGGTTGAGAATCTTTGCTTGGTGTGTACGGAGCACATGTTTCATGAGAGCCACTGGGGAGAAGGATGGCAGGATTGGATGAGAGAAGTGCTAAGGATGGCTCTGTGTAAAAGCATGGCCGAGGATGCACCTGAGGCTGGTCCCGTCGCCGGCCCGTCACGCCTTGACATCATGTCTACACCACCGTTGCCGGAAAGCCCACATTTTCAACGATACTCATCCCTCGGATTCGATGACGATGATCAGCTCCCATTGGTCAGAAAGAGAAGGCATTCTGGAGACGGAGCAGAAATATCAGCTAAAGACATCAAGCCTTTGATAATCGACTTGACTAGTGATAGTTAAAGAGACAAGTAAAGCTTTTGAATTAGTGATTTCAATTGCCATTCTAGATAGTGAAACGGTAAACTTCTAACACATACAATCGCCACTTTCAGATTCCACCAACAGCCACATACAACCAACCAGTGACCAGATTATGTTGAAAGTTGAGTATCCTGGAAGCTATCCTCTTCATCTGACACCTAGGTGCAATCAATATCCATGGCCACTTTGTTCACCCATGTATACTCTGGGTCATAACCAAGTGGAATAGAAAAGGGTCGCTTCAACCCCCTAACCTCACGAAACATCACCTCGCGTTCCCCATCGGTGCTCACCAGGGTTTCCGCCTTCTTCATCCCTCTTCGTGTTCTCCCCAGGTTCGAACCTATATCCCACATTTGATACTTCACGGATATGCTCGCCAGTTTGAAGTAGTCCTCCCACACGAATTCGCCTTCGTCACTATCCTCACCGCCGCGGGATAAAAATCCCTTGATAACACCATCAAGAATGATCCGCCCCGAAGTAGGGTTGAAGGGAAAGCGCCGCTGGCTGTGGTGGGGATAACATGTGATGACTCTGAGTTTAGCTGCATGTGACAGCGCAATGCCAATGTCTTCCTATTTCCGGGCGTCAGTTTCCCCTTGAGCGAATTATGCCTCAAGCAGATAATAGCCACGGGGTCTCTTCTCACAATTTCGTTTTCTTCCGGGGCGAATTCGATCTCTTCGAGATGAGGCAAGTTGTTGACAAGAGCTGACACAGATCTTGCGGACAAATAGGATACCCTGCGGTTACTTATAAGCTCACCAAATGAAATCTTGAGCATTTTTAGGCCTTTATGCTGGGTAATAGCTTGCAGGACCTGCCCTTCGATGACTGGGTCGGCGGTGGTATCGATCATGTGTCGTGAATCATTATGTATTTCCAACGATGTGAGCGTGTTGAACGCTGAGATGAATTGGCATTTCATTTTAATGAGTGGTTTATGCAGCTGTGTCACTGTTGCTGGCTGCTGTAGTTCTTCGTCTGTCTCGTCGTTTTTGACGCTGGAAAGCGTTAGGAAGAGGGTGTGTAGACGAATATGTGAAGTTGTGACCGCCATTTTCGTGAGGGTGTTGAAAAAGAGCTCGGATGCGCCAGCTACTCGCCTGACTTCAAGCTCATCGAGCCCTAGGAAGTCAACCGAATTCTTCAAGTGACGGATCACCTCTGTGTCCAGGGTCGTGTCTTCCAAAGTCAGGGATTTCAGAGCCGAGAAAATATGATGCTGGGCATTTGCAGAGCCTCTGCTAGTGGGCACCGTTTCTCTCAAGTGATTTAGAAATGAGGTTGTGTATCCTATGCCTATCACCCGAAGGCTCTTGAGAGTTGGCCTTGAATTACGGATGAGACTAGCAAGTACGCTCTCGCCGGGTGTAAGCTGATAACTATCCATTTCAATCATGCTGAGATGTTGTAAGCCCTGGATTTCGGCTAGCGGCTTGATAGCGGTTTCACTGAACGCGTTTGTGCTGATAGAAAGAGCCTTTAGCCTTTCTAGCGACGCTATCTTCTCTGAAATGGGCCTGAAAAGAGTGTGAGAGTGCATCGATTAGCCAATTGTATACTTGGGGTTGACTTACCTGGTCAGAAAACCAACATCTACTATCTCTAGGTTTTCCCAATGATCCAGTGCATGTCCCAAGTATTGGTTCACAATTTCTTCATGCTCTTCGGCTAAACTGAAAGAACCAACAATGAGCTGGCGGACGAAGGATGCGCATTGAGGCACCTGATGCTGATTGATGAGGTCTGGATATCTCTCCTGGTGGCTTCGGTATTTGTCCACCTTTTTTTCAAGTTGCCGTCTCTGTGCTATAGTTAAATGGGAGTCGAGAGCTCTGGCCATCTTCAGGAGTCGCGAATGGTAGGCTTCAAGGACAACCATTCGCCGGTGCAGGCGTGGTGCCGCGAGCGAGTAATAGATCTTGCTTGTTCGGCTCAATTTCCCCATTGCAGACGAGTCTGTGATCTAGATGAAATTAGCTGGATTTTAGTGAAGATCCCATGTACTTTGAGCTTACGTTCTCAACAATCATTTCAAGGATCTCCATCGGTAGAGAGGATAGACGGTCATGGAGAGCATCCGGCAGTGGCTGGTGCGGTGCTTTGCTCTTGGCCCTGCTTTTCATGGCAGACGATCTCCCCATTTTGGCAGCCTTCTCCCTCTCAGCAGTAATCGCCGGATTTCAGAGACGATGTGTTGCGTTTCCAGCTAATGGCGGTTAACTTTTAGTGAGAGCAGCAGCTGTCTGTGAATAAGCATGACTTTACGTCCGGCTGTTTTTAAGCGGTGTGAGCCTGGGCCTTAGGCCTATTGGACATCTGCGGCGTAGCGAGAAAGTAAAGACCAATAGGAAGCTCAAGAATGTTCGACAATTGTGGCCACGTGTACTGAAGTAGTCAGGTTGCCACATTATGGCCCTTGGCGCATCAGTCGCAGATCGTGCATCGTTGTTTAGCGTGGCACGGTCTGCGGTCTTTTCATGACCTGTATATTATACTCCGTTTCTTAACAGCGTGCAAACTGTCACGTTTGTCTGTTGGCTGAATCAGCAAGCGATGTCAGCGAGTGGAAAACTACACATTATTCAGCTTCACTTTAATATACCTATGTGAGCATATGTATGGCGCCAAATGCTTGGTAAGTCCAAACAATACATATGTAGCTAGTTAATTAAATTTCACCTCTGCCCTGAAGTAAGCTATCGTGCAAAACGCCGTGCATATCTCGCGACAAGTCGGGGCGTCGAGGCTCTTAAAAACATCAAATCTACTTTTACTATAAACCCTAGTAAAGATACCTCCCGAGGTTTGAATAACGGAGGTAGAAGCGATCAGCTTCATACATAAGGGGTCAGCCGAGAAGGGGTTATTGCGTAACAATAACACAATACGCAACAAGAGATCTGAATAAAAACACATTATTGACCAAAATAAGCACTCGTTATTGACCGTATCCGTTTAAAACCAACACTAGTTGATTTGTGCCGGCCTTACCCAAAATCCCGTCGGATGTGTTTTCAGCAAATGGTCGACGATATCCCAGGGCTGTGGAAATGCCATTTGAGTGGTTGGCGGACAGAACGGACAAAAGAACCCACCGTTTTCCTTCATCAAGCTTCCAATTCCAGGGCTACGGTTGTACTGTCGTACCCAGTGGTCGAGGTCGTCGCGTAGAGGGCCAGGATCAAATTGACGCCAATCATCCGGCAAGGCCAGATATTGGCCTGGTTGGATCTCTTGGGTAGATACTTCGGGTTGGAAATGTGATCTCGTGGCCCCTTGGTGAGCACTAACCACTGTGTTATGAGGAGATAGGGTTTTATGTCCTCCCCTGCTTGTCAAGGGGGGAAGCCATCGATGTGTTCGGCTCGAGGGGTTCAAGGGAGGAAGAGTCGAAGAGGAATTTAATTCCTGTGATGGCGGATGATACGTATTTTGGGAAGGGGGAATCTGATGGCGATCGGTCTGTGGTAGGTGCGGGTACGTATCCATGGAAGATGCTTGGTAGGATTGTGCTGACGTTGAGGCCTGGGAGGAGAGTCCTGGGTTTGCCGGCCCGGAAGCCCAAGGAACATGTATTTGTCTCTCTGCCATATGACGCTCAATCTCATTGAACATCTCTCCAATTTGGGCTCGAGTGCGTTGGGAGGCTTCTTGTGCATTCGGCCCTGTCACGTTGTTCGAAGTTTCTCCTCCCGGAGCTTGGGCTCCCACGATTAGAGGAGTGTATGATGCTAAAGGGTGATGCTCTCCTTGTTGCATTTCAGTGTGTTCTCTGACTATAAATTGACCGGTAGCAGCTTTGTCAGGGCGGTTTGTTTCACAATTTCCTCCCTCCATCATATCAGCCTTGTTACGAGCATAGTTGAGACTAGTATGAGCGAGGTTCTCCAAGTAGGATTCTTCAAAACCACCGCTCTCGTGTTGTGTCTGACCTGTCTCGGCTGAAAAGGATGATGATTCATTCTTGGATGCCGTGCCGCTCTCGGAATTTTGGGCTGTTGATTCACTCTCAATTTTATCATTTTGATGAACTCGGTTTTCAGATGTTGTTTCAGAAAACGGTCCACCATTTGGGTCAGGGAATGTCTCTGGTTGAGTTGAACTTTCGGGCTCAGGGTTTGATTCACCTTTTTCATGAAGGCTTGTGCGAGTATCGGCCACCTCCAAAAATGGAGTTGAATTCTGATCATTTTGGTTGTCGTCTGTACTCCTGGCTGGCGTTGGTTTGATTTTGCGGAGGACGTCGCACGCTTCATGGTAGTGATGATTTAGCTTCCATCCCACCTCATCATCATGAATACTAATCATACCACTACCGGCAACCCATGAAGCTGGGCATTTCTTCAGTTGGGAGCTGATCAAACACAGCACTGGGTATTCTCGATTTGATTCGAGCCGCCCATCATCCTCATATCCTCGTGCCCATTGATATTTCTGAGAGCGTGAGCTGAATATACAGCACTTGGGCATATCTTCGTCCAAATTAAGGGTAGCGAGGCTTTCGCTGATTCCAATAGACTCCATGTCGTTTAGAGGCAAAATGTAAATAGGGGTCTTAACAGCATTGTCCCCAAAGTATGCTAGGCACACCTCCCCAGGCGCGCGACGTACATATGTGTTCTCTTCTGAATCATCTCGCTCTGCTCGGGGCGCGCGACGACGAGAGGGTTCCGGTCCGTGTCGGAAAACAGAGCCAACCTGCCTCCAACCGGGACCTAGCGTTTCTTGTACTGCATCGTCTGTGGGCTGGTCTCCACGGCCTCTTGATCTAGTTCTCCCCGACATGATTTCGCTTCGGCCACGCCCTCGGCCACGCCCTCGAGGTCGTCCTCGGGGCCGTCCCCGTTGTCCTCGCATTTCAGTCGCTGGGCTTTCGGCGGTGCGGACTCCGGAACGGCCACCTGTGGAAAATCGAGAACTCCTGTACGGTCGTCGTTTGCGTCCTTCCCCATCCTGCTCGTCTGTCTCACGTGGCGAGAGTTCGGCATCAGGGCGAGGGCGCTTCATCTGTGTCCAGTTTAGTAACATCCTTAATTTCAAATGAACATATCAATTCTGCCGATTCAACATACAGCCTTTTCCGTGTTACCTTTCTGTGTAACCGCATGTCCCTCCTCTTCAGAATTTTCATCATCGGAGCCACTCTCGGAATCTCCGATATTTTCTACAGGATCCTCTTCGGCTTCGACTTCTGAGTCAGACACCCTGGTACTATCTTCAATTTGACTGCCTCCGTCCTTGTCTGGATCATCCCGCTTTGTACCATCAGGAAAGCGAACGCGCACTAGACCGTCCAAAGCCGCGTGTAGGCGCTGAAAGACTTCTCGTTGTCGCCTCTCATATACCGCTTGTTGAGCTTCTAGCGTCGACTGATGTTGACTAGCTAGGCTCGACTTTTCCGTGAACAACAAACCCAGGCTATCCCGCTCCTGTTGCTTCTCAGCGCTTGACATCTCCTCATACGCAGCCCACCACTGTGATATCCGGGCGTCGATAGCGTCGACCTTCGCTTTGTATTCTTGTTGTGGTGATCTCAGCGCCTGGAGCTCCTGCTTGTGCCGTTGGAAGCACTCTTCCCACTCGGCAAAAACTCGCTCCACCTCCGTGGCAGGAGGCCCTTCACCCTGGTCGGCGGCCATTTCCAGACAGAGCGCAGCACTATGTGGCTATTTTCCCTGTTACAGAGCCGTGCGTCGTACTGAGGGTGTGTGTGCGGAGAGATCGAACGGGCGAATCGAACCGGTTTGATCTCTGGAATCCAAGCGATGTTTATGGCTGCACAATACCATATCTATCTTTCGAAGGTGTGCCGTCATCAATGATGATGATGGGAGGTGAAATAGAGAGCTGTTTGCAGGCATGGGAGGAAGGATGAAGGCTGAGAAAAGCGCGACAGGGGCGACGGAGATGGAGGGGGGACGAGGCCTAGGACGGCACAGCCAACAGCCAACAGCTATTGGAAACAACACCTGGCTGCATATCTTATTAATTACGGTCAAAACTGTTGTTGGTTGCAGTTGTCTGTTGGTGGCGCGAAACTGATCGATTTGATAGGCTGGACCTGAGGAGGGTGTGGAGCAGTCATATAAGCGACTGACATAAAACAGAACCTTCAGCATTTAATTTTAACACAATATCAAAACAATCTATCTAGTAACAAACACAATATTGAGCTAAATATTATAGAATAATTTATTATTTGCTTATTATTGTGTCTCACATTATCAAAAAAGAAACTCAGGTCCCTAGCTTACGTGAAAAGGGTTCAAAAGCCCTGTTTTATCTCATCCACTTGTAATGTACAACTTGCACAACGTCTTCATAGCGCATAACTTTTCAGCCCATTCGGATAGGGTTAGCCTCTTTTCACTTCCCTCACATAATTTCAAGCCAAAGTCGGAGATGTTGTTTCTTATCCGCCTTTTCAGCGTAATCGTAACATGAAAGATGAAAGGTTACCTTCGCAATTATTATTCGGCGGGCAACCATGGTACGTATATCTCATGCCTCACAGCCAGTACAATCATATCCGGGATTTACGTGAGGAAACTCTGGATCAAAGAGAAATCACCTTGAGCGCGGGCGACCGTACTCTGCCCTTGCCGTTACCATTCCCAACTCTTTTAACAACCGACTCTCTGCCATCTCGATCTCCTCGGTATGCAGAGAACCATCCGCAGAAACCAGAATAGCAAGTGGCTTGTTAAGCGACCCTTTCAAAACGAATTTGCCGCCCGCCTCGTGCTTTCCAAAGTTATACTGAAGGACTCCCGGATGGTTGTCTCTAGGAATCCCGACCGCGACATCACCCAAGCGAATATCTCGCTTTGGCGGGTTTGGGATCCTAGCCCCAATGCCGGCCATTAAGGCAAACCGGACATTCGGAAATTGTTGAGCTACAGTTGCAGCGCAGTGTGCAGCCTGAATAGGGCCCATTTGATGAGGGCTCGCTATCACGATTTTGTGCTCTCCAATACAGCCGAAAGAATGGACATACTTTAGTGGCCCTGAATTACTTGGACAGTAGGAGAGCTTTTCGTCCAGCGAGTGTCTTACCGCGATGAACTCGCATGGGAGAGCACAGAATATAGCTACCGTAATGTCCTCAGGGAGCATTTCTGCACCGGCTACTCCTTCATGCATGGCAGGGGTCGGTATTCGGGTTAACATCTTTCCCAGGGGTTCAGGTTCAAAATTTGTGATGACTCCGAATACTTAAGTTGGTGATGGCCCAATAGCTGGCCTCAGTCTCTGCGTGCCAGTTGCTCGGCTCCCTCCTCCAAGTGATCGAGGATGGGTGACGTTTATGAAGCTGAGAAGGTACGATGACAGGAAGGGAAGACTATAAGGACACGAGCGAGGAGAGCTTTGTTATTAAGGCACTAATATGAGCCTGAACAAACGCCTCATACATTTCTGTGACCATAGGTACAACATACCTATTACATCTTTGACCAAAAGTCGCATCACCTTCTCATGCCTTGAATCAGGTAAGTCTCACTACTTGGCGGATCTTGATTGGCTGACCCCGACTCATGTTCATCACGAATCATGTACGAACCGCCTCAAGCGAGGGTGCGGGGTTTATAAATTGACTGATATATTACGTACCGTCGATATTGACAAGTTGATTACAGAACCTTCAACTTAGCAAAGGGCTTTTCTGGCTGTCTGAAGACTTTCTCAGTAGCTGCCATATTCTTCATGCCCTCTGGAAGATCCACGAATTCGAAATTGAGTACCAGAAGTGTGATTAAAATCCGGAACTCGAGAGTGGCAAGTTTTCTCCCTGTATCGCGTTAACGGACACCTTTTATAAAACGAAGATGACTGAGTGTGCAGCCGCGAAAACTGAACTTACCAACGCAACCTCTATAACCGCCTCCAAATGCTATCGAGGGAAGAGCATGTTGATTGAATTTTTCTTCCCCTGAGTCTGTATCCTTAGTTATATACCGCCCGGGATCGAACTTACCAAGATCAAAGCCTGCCCTTCCTTGAAGTCCATCCCCAGTTTTGACGACATTTGCTCGGCAGGTCTCAGAACGCTTGGATTCATCCACAGGAACAGGCTGCCGATTTATATGGTAGTTCATGATAATCTCCGCGCCCTTCGGTATTGGACAGCCTAAGATTGATGTATCAACAAGAGCTTGCCTCAAACTTGCTTTGGCGACGCCAGCAAGTCGAAATCCTTCCTCAATCGCGGCATCGAGATAAGGTATGTCTGAGTGTGTTATCTCCTCAGCAGATGGCACCTTGTTCCCGGGAAAAGCGTTGTTGAGTGCCTTTCGAAGTTGAGTCTGAACAGACGGATACGCCTCCATGAATCGAATGAACCAAGTCAATGCATTGGCTGTTGAGTCGTGGCCCTACCAAAGAGGGGATGTTAGTAATCGTTGGGTAGTGTTGATACATAGATTGGAAACGCACACCAACAAGAAGAACAAACAATTCATCAAGCATAGTCTGATCTTTTGTTGGGTCAACAAGCGCGTTGTTGCCCTTTTTTGCTTGTAACACTTGACGGCGTAGCACTTGATCCATCATACATTGATCTGCGTCACTGTTGTCCAGACTCTCGAGCTCCAGTTCCTGGAACTTCTCCACGGCAGCTTTCATTAGTGAACTAATTTCTCTTGTGATTGTTCGGCGAAACTTCCGATATCGGGGAGTATACGTCACGACTTTAGCTGCTAATTTGGGGGCCGGGGTGTTTGAAACTTGAGAGATAGTGTTGGAAATGTAGTCCACCTCCTCCCGTATAAAGGTCCCTCGTGGGGGGTTGAAGTCCTGAGGCTTGCCATTAAGTTCACTCTGGAGCTTTTTGATCGAGTAGTCAATGGTTCCGGCCTCGTCACCAAGTACTGATGACCAGATAGCATCAAGCGTAGTGTTCAATATATCATCAAGAACGGTGAATGGTTTGTTGGTACAGGTGGTAGTCGCTTTCAGGCGCCACAACTCCACGAGCTCAAGTGCAGCCTTATGTATTCTTGGAGCGGTAGCCCTATGAAGAAAGCCAGCGGTCATAACATCCGCCCATAGTCGCTTCTGGGCTCTAAGCTCAGGCGTTGTGTACTGGGCAAGAGAGCCTTTTGGGAACATAGGTTGGAAGATATTAATGGTCATGGGAGCTTTATCGAATTCCTTGTTGCGCCGGAGAAAGATATCTTCAATCTCGCGAGGATCTTCCAGAATAATAAGCGGCTTCTGCATACCAGGAAAAAGAAACTGGGCAATTGGCGATCCCAACTTCTGCGTCGTTATCGCGAAGATAGAGTTTGAAAACTCATTGGTACTTGAGATTACCGGCACCAGATCAGGAATATCACCCGTAATACGACTCGCTGACTTTATATTGTAAGGGATACCCGGGTATGGTCTTGGGTAGGCAACGCGGGAAACGGCGATCGCCAGGATGACAGAACAGATGCCCAAGAGGGCGTAAATGAGTGTAGTGTTTTCCATCTCTGATGGCATGAAAGCGAGCTTTTGGGGTACAGGCTCACGGATGGTTGAGAAGGGCACATTGTCTGAAAATGAATTGTAAGCAGTCATGGGTGTTTATGGTCAAAGACTTTCTCCTGATAAATCAACTGGCGACCATTGGTGCAATCAACTCGGCTATGAGACTGTCAGCAACTGAGCGGCAAGTTCCTAGCGACAACTACTAGCTGTGGAGATGTCAGCAGCATAGGCCACCATGCGACCCAGCAACCTAGCCTTGAGTCTCGAATATTTTAACTAAGTCTCGTTTGGGTTTCGCCATTTGCCATGAACTAACCATTCCCGTCAATCCTTGTTGACCTCTTGTTCCGAAACCGAACCCGAGTGTCGAACATCGCGGAACCGAGGGCCCGTCACGATTGAATGTCGAGACTAGTGCACTGTCAGTACAATACCGAGCCTGGGGGGGATGCTATCCAGCGAATGCTGTTATCTAGAGATAGTTGAGCATGTTTCTAACTTCTACATGTGCCGACTCATAACAACCAACTGATATCATTAATCGTAGTAGCTTGTGTTTACCTCATTGACAAGTAGGTCCCAGTCCGCAGCAAGCTTTGGCATTTCATGTCTGTATTTGCTCTTTTTGCATCGGCAGTACCTCATCTTCTCGGACTACCATTTACACCCGCAAATCTTGGTTGATTGAAAACCAAAACCGTTCAAACAGCTTCCCAGATTAGAGAACAAAAACTCTCTCTAAAATGTACAACTTTAATCTATCAAGATGCGATTCTTTTACGCTAATGGGCTGACCTGCAAAACAAAGAAGTGGCGGCTTTGCCAAGTAATTATATCAATCAAAACATAATTATCACGACAGTCATAGCAGGAATTCGCTCTTCTGAATCACAAAAGTGTGTGTTGTCTTAGTATTTACATGTTCTTTCGATGTAACTCAGCTGATCCTTCGGTTGGCAAAAGAGAAAAATGCCTTTAGCCCACTCTACGCCCGTCCACCCTTATCGAAGAGGCTTTCAAGATGGGGTTTTGGCGTTTCATGATGATGAAACTTATCTTTAGATATTGGTACTATTCTGATAGAGTAATCACGAAAGAGACATAAACAAGAAAACCTCTTTGTAAATTATTAGTTGGCCAAAGCAACGCCCTGGGGATAGTTGAGCAAAAGCCAGGACTTACGGGGTTGCGATAGCTACCGCAACTGTCAGAGCAACATTCTGGCAGCTGTTACACAGAAAGTCCTATTGCATCGAGGGTATATGCTGCGGTGAGCAAGGTAGAACAGTCGTCGTAAAGGTCTCTTTGGGATAGCATAGAAAGAGTTTCGATGTAGTTATCTTGAAAGCAAGTTCTCAACCGGCATGCCGGGGCCAATACCTTGTATATGTGTTCCGTGGGTAGCACGTTCAACAAGAGCCCCTGTGGCGCAGTAGTCACCGCAGTCCCATCAGGCTGACGTGAGATATAGGCCAAAATCCTAACTCAGCCCCATTCATGGTCATGTATTCCCGCTTATTAATAGCCATCGGCATCCATTGAGATCAATCAGGGGTTCTAAGTCAAATCCAACTGCTGGTCTCCGAGGCTTGCAGGGACATTCTGTGTTCGCTTCAGCGTAATCTGCCCAGAAGAGTACCAAAAAGCTGAGCATGTCATCATCTTGAAATAGCCAAGCTCGTATTTGAGTGTGATTCATCTCAACCCGTTTGTTGAGAAACGAGCCCAAGTCGAGCGACGTCATGTTTATCAAAGCGGCATGATTGTAGATCCCGAGTACATTAATTATTTCAAGTTCTCCGGAATGATTTGTGTTTGAAGTATCAGAGAGCTTACTGACTGAACCTTTTTTGTTTTTCTTTCAAAAAAGATAATACAACCAATCGGTAGAATGGAAGGAAGAATACTGGTGAACTTCGTCTCACATGGGGTGTTCCTCGTTAAGTACATGAGTCCGCACCAAAGTTCTTAACCTTGAGAGGGCTTGTTTTTTTACTACGGCGAAATAGAAAATGTTTCCTGAGCCTGTCGAAGCCTACCAAGAGGTCTAGATAACGTTCGCAGCGATGATATTAAGACCACACGTATAGGCTAGTCTCATCAGAGCAACGCGACACACAAAGAGATACAGAATACCCCCAATTCTGTACTTTCCGCGCTTGGACAAAGACACAATTAAATTTTCAATAGGGATTATTATTGAGGCATTAACACCCAAGCACGAGGGAGATGCATTGATAAACGTAAAGCCGATTACGAACGCACTTAGAACAGGGCTCAAGTAAGAACGCCTTGTGCTAATGCAAGTACTGAATATCACTCACACGAGGAACATCTTCATATCCCCGCCGCTATTTCAATACCATATTCAACCTCTTTCAGTACCAAATGCTGCACTGGGAGATAGTTGAAAGAAGGGTGAGCCTTGTATACGCTATGTTGACTATGCTACTGTCGTTCGCAAAAGATGCTCTCCTTCACCATTAATAATCATGAACGTTGGCTAGGCTGATTAAAGATCATTGGATAAAAATTCATCATGTACAACACGTTGATAAATGCGAATGAAAATTGTTAGTAGCTCTCCTGTCGATCGTTCTCACTCTCACGATCATATCTCGTACCGTCCACAACCCTGTAGCACAGCCGGGTACGCGTAAGCTGAAGGGCACGTAGAAACGCGTGACCCTGACAGTTGAAGAATGGAACGCCCCTGGCTGCCCTTTTGGAAAATCTCGTACAAACCTTGAAGTAAGTAGAATGGGTATCCATGGCCAGTACGAAGTAACACATTACATACTGACCCAATGTGGAAGCAAGACGGCGCAACAGTATACTGTGGCTAGGCTGACAGACTTCGAGGCGGTAAGACTCATTACGCGAAGGCTAAATCGCAGCGCCAAAGAGGAAGGTAGCCTGTATCAAACTAAGGAGTGCCGTTAGATGCTAGCACAGTCTGTGGAATATAAGATGTTCCCGTCTGTCCTGATTTCCAACGTCTTTGGAGTACTCTTCCACCACAGTCATCACCTTCAGACAGATTCACTTCCAACGCCATCTACCTCGAAATCTAGCATTTCAAGAACGATGAAACCATCAACCTTTTCGATTTTAGCAGGAGTTGTCAGCATCACGACAACTGCCAACGGAGCTCAAAATGATGCGGAGGGCGTCTGGAATGAGGCACAGCTGAGCTATGAAAAGTTCACTGAAGAGTTCCTCGCCAACGCCACTGCTTCAAATGGTTCTTGCAACAAGGGAAATGTTCGCTCACGCCAGCGGTGGGACGACTTGTCAACAGATGCACGGCTCGAGTACATACGTGCGGTGAAATGTTTGTACTCACTCCCATCCACAACGGATCCCCTTGCTGCACCTGGCGCGAAGACTCGCGTCGACGATTTTGTCTACAGTCACATCAACCAGACAAACTTCGTGCACGGTTCCGGAATCTTCCTCCCCTGGCACAGAGAGTTCATGTGGCTCTATGAAAACGCCCTCTACGATGAGTGTGACTTCAAGGGAACTGGCGTGCCTTACTGGGACTGGTTCCTGCACACAGACGACCAGGCTAGTTCGCCGGTCTTTGACTCAGGACCAGCAGGATTTGGCGGCAACGGCCTCTACATCCCGCACGAAGCAAGCAACGACACTCTAGTCGACGTCCCCGGACCCGTCTGGGTGGACCGAGATGCTGGCACTGGTGGCGGCTGTGTCGTCGGTGGCGCCTTTGCCAATCTCACCCTCAGCCTTGGCCCTGTCGTTCCGGCAGATACCCCAGCGGATGATCCATATGGTCTCAAAGGCAATCCAAGATGCCTGAAACGCGACTTCCTGCAGCCTCAAAGCTCGGCTCACCTGACATTCCAACAGGCGGCTGATCTGCTTGAAACGACCACCTACGCCGAGTTTCGTGCCGCCATTGATCAAAAAGAGATTCACCCGGCATCGCATAAATTTCTCGGCGCCGACGGCTATGACTGGTATTCCTCACCCAATGACCCGGTATTCTTCCTCCTACATAGTCAAGTTGACAGAATTTGGAGTATCTGGCAAGCCCAAGATTATCATACGCGCACAAACCAGGTTGGAGGCACCGTGACCTTTCGCAACACCCCACCCTCCGCAAACGCGACTCTTGCAACGGTATTGCATATGTTAACTGCCGGGCCCGATGTTTTGTTTGGAGAAACCGTCTCTCCGCTTGAGAATTACTGCTATAGATATGTTTAGACAACTCCTTCCCACGACTCTTTGGACGCAAAGGGGACCGACCAAATGGCCAAAGAAAGAACCTCATCTGGCGTCATTCAACATGAGCCAATTTTCAAATAGAGGCAATGATGTCTTGGCCGTTTAAAAGATATGGTAGCTTGACCTAGATACTTACCAGAGAAAAGAATAATCACTGTCATTACCGCACAAGTCTCATGCCATGCGTTCGAATTCAGCTTGGGGTGTGGTTTCCTTTGTTCCAACTCCGATGGGCGCTCTGTTCCAGGTAGAGATTACACGTTACAGTCCGTCTGGAAACTTCTTGATTAAATGGCCGCTATCATAACTGGGGTTCTCCCTGGGTCATCATTCTTATATGCATTATCCAACCTAGTAATAATTTCACAGAGGAGTGCAAAGCTAGGACCTAGTTGGAGCATGGAAACCGCAGGATAGGAACTTCATAGATATTCAAGATGTCCGTTGAGCATCATTAGCAAGCTTGCTAGACTCTACGCTATTTATACTAATAACGCTCGCTTAATTAACTGTGCACAATAAATGCATGTCCGTAGATCCATTCCCAATCCCTGCTGCTCTCAACCACGAGCTTCGGAGAATCTCGTTACATGCTCGTGGGTAAATTCCTTGTGTAGGGTAGATACGTTGCGAGTGTGGGGTCGAGTGATCGGACCGTCGCTGTGATTTTGGTGCTACTGCGTGACAAATAACCAAGCCACCGATTATGGATTAACCCAGTTGAAATTAATCCACTATCTTAGCGCCCTTAAGCATTAATTCAGGGGGTACAGGGGAGAAAACAAGGGCATCTGTCGCCAGCTACTCTAACTTGCAAGGAAACTTATCAGAGTCAATGGCCAGGTTCATCACTCTCTCTTTTCCTGCATTCAATTTGAAGATCACGATGCATATGTCTCTCTTTTTTGCAAAAATAAAATATTCAAACCCATTTTTTAATCTAACGTACAGTTGGAACGTATCCAAACCACCGATCAACTACTAGCCACGAAGTATATACAGGTATATTTCATGCAAGGATCCCGAGTCTTGAACTTGAGTGATCTAGTAGAATCTCTTGCCCTTCTTGACGTACTTCTCAAGATAAAAGGGGTCACCATGGCTGGAGGTTGAGCTGGCCTTGGAAGCACGGTTGCCGCTGCTCTTACCGCCGCCCATAGTCACGGGGTGAGTACCTCCAATCAGGGTAGGCTTGGAGATCTTAGGCTTAGGCTTCTCGGCCTTGGGCTTGCTCATGCCGGCACCGCGAGCACGCAGGCCTCGCTTGCCCTTCTTAACATATTTCTCAAGGTAGAAGGGGTCGCCATGGCTGGAGGTTGAACTAGCCTTGGAAGCGCGGTTTCCACTGCTCTTACCACCGCCCATAGTCACGGGGTGAGTACCTCCAATCAGGGTAGGCTTGGAGATCTTAGGCTTAGGCTTCTCGGCCTTGGGCTTGCTCATGCCGGCACCGCGAGCTCCCAGACCTCTCTTGCCCTTCTTGACATACTTCTCAAGGTAAAAGGGGTCGCCGTGGCTGGAAGTCGAACTGGCCTTAGAGGCGCGGTTTCCGCTGCTCTTACCACCGCCCATGGTGATAGGGTGGGTGCCTCCGATGAGAGTTGGTTTTGAAATCTTCGGCTTAGGCTTCTCAGCCTTGGGCTTGCTCATGCCAGCGCCGCGAGCGTAGAGTTCATCCTCGAACTCACGCTCGAACAGCTCGTCGTCGAAGTCGCGCTCAAACAGCTCATCATCGAAATCGCGCTCATAGAGGTCATCCTCGAAATAGCGTTCGTAAAGCTCGTCCATGAAATCACGCTCATAAAGGTCATCCTCTATTTCACGCTCGAACAGTTCGTCGTCGAAGTCTCGCTCGAACAGCTCGTCATCCTCGTCACGTTCAAAGAGATCGTCCTGGTCACGCTCGTAGATCTCCTCGTCCCGCTTACCCTTCTTGACGTACTTCTCAAGGTAGAAAGGGTCGCCGTGGCTGGAAGTTGAACTGGCCTTAGAGGCGCGGTTTCCACTGCTCTTACCACCGCCCATGGTGATAGGGTGGGTGCCTCCAATGAGAGTTGGGCTGGAGATCTTGGGCTTAGGCTTCTCAGTCTTAGGCTTGCTCATACCGGCACCCCGTTCCTCCAGGTCGGCCCGCTTGCCCTTCTTGACGTACTTCTCGAGGTAAAATGGGTCGCCGTTGCTCGAGGTTGTGCTGACCGTTGAAGACCGGTGGTTGGCTGGCTTCAAGGCGTTACCGTTCATGGCAATTGGGTTGGTACCGCCAATGAGCTTGGGCTTGGAGATCTTGGGCTTAGGCTTTTCGGTCTTGGGCTTGCTCATGCCGGCTCCTCGAGCTTCAAGCTCAGCGGCGATGTCGCCTCCATCGTTGACGCGGACCCCGAGGTCAACGTTGTCGTCGCGGGCCACAATGTCACCCGAAACATCGGAAGCAACAACGGCACTGGACAGAGCCAGGACGATGGGAATAGCGGAAAGCTGCTTGATGGCGACCATGATGAACGATAAATTCCAGAAGATACGTTTGGGGAAAAATGGAATAGAATGAAATCGGGGGAATAGATAAGGCTAGCTTAAGTATTGACGAAGAATATCAAGGAAATTTGACTGATAAAAAGATGATCAAGGAAATTGACATATAAGGAAAAAAGGAGACAAAACGGAAAAGTTGAAAGTGTTTGATGAATGAAACAAAAGAAAACGTGTGGATGGACGAACCGGAGCCGTATATTTATCTTCTCGATGAAGAGCTAAGAGTGAAAAGTGTAGTCTATTTTTGGCCACAAACTACAGAGTGCAGACAGTGCATGGGGATACCGAACAGTGTTGTCTTAACGCGTAGGATTGACATTGTACGAAGCGGAATCCTGCTTACGCCCGCACTTCAGGAAGGTAAAAGCCACGAACCATTCCCTGCTTCCAGAAGGATGATATCCAAGCAATATGCAGAGCCTCTCAGGGGCCGGGATCACTGGGATTAATGTGCTCAACTGTTGTGGTCTGCTCCATTCTCAAGCCACCCAATCGATCTTATTCTCCTTCTCCTTTTCTTTCCACCCTCCATGTCCCCGTATCTTTTTTTACCTCCGTTCTATTTCTCCCGTTATATTACCACTTCGTTGAAGTTTTGGACCATCAATTATTACTCTCGGCCTGCCATGCTGTGTCAATGCTTTTACAGACTGTGCTCAAAGGTGGTCCGCTGGCCACCTCCATCCGCCCAAGTGTGGTTGCCTCCGTGAAAACCGGGAATTTCTGCTTACTGAATGACATGCCAGGCACCAAGTGCCGTTCAACTCAGAGTCTCAGGCCACGCCGCTTCAATCCTTCTTCTTCTGGAAGATGTAATACCACCTGACCACGTTTTACAGGATTACGAAGCTGCAAGACGCCTAGTAATCGTGAGGCGGCAGCTTCGGTACCAGGATATCAGGATACCCGTGATGCCACGCGTTTCTAATTATGCCATCCCATCCCATAAGCACCAGTCTCGCGTTATCCCAGAAACACACAAACAACCGGGCCTAGAGCCACCGTCAAGAAAGTCCTGGGGCCGACGATCACGCTATGGCAAGCTCTCCCACCGACAGTGTTACATACTAGGTCCACATA
The DNA here is from genome assembly GCA_027569935.1 of Clonostachys sp. G952. Lineage (NCBI taxonomy): Eukaryota > Fungi > Ascomycota > Sordariomycetes > Hypocreales > Bionectriaceae > Clonostachys > Clonostachys sp. G952. Next base: position 30,302 of record JAPDLB010000080.1, on the reverse strand, counting down.
GACACTGGCGGGTCGCGCGATCCCTGCAACCAGGTCTTCAGTCAATACATACATGTAGTCAAGACAGTCCCCTCACAACACGTAGGGGTCGCTCCGGGGTCGTCTTGCATCAAGACGTTTAATCGATGGACCTGGCCTGACTCTCCCCACGTGAGACGAGCGACCTGACTCCAACTTGTTCAATTTGCCAATTACAAAACGCTCTCCTGAGACCCCCTGGTGTTTCCTTTGTGAAAGTACACTAGTCATGCGAGTGACGAGCTACTAACGAAATGGGACATAGGTAAGCGGCAGTTTCGTCTCATTCATGGAACTTGGGAGTCAGCCTGGAATGCTCCATGTGGGGGACCAAAGGGCATCATATACCTCTAGGCAGGGATCATGATACCACTAACGGCAGTTCGGCAATCCCTGCTTTACGCGGATGACTTTCCAAATATAACGAAACGCGCGCGACGGCACTCATGCTCCACGATCCTGCAGCGGTATTAATTTCGGACCTGTTCCTCCCTGTCTCGTCGTTGGTCATCGACACCGACTGCCGCGCATAAGAGTCTGGGGTCTAATATGTCATCCAATATAATTTAATTTAAAATACAAATGCCGTAGTGGACACGATCGCGGCTGGCGTAAGCCACATCCCGGTCTTATCAGCCCAGCGGCGCAGCAGAACATCTTCAGGTAGGGATTCAAGGATGACTGATCACCTCCTTCCGACCCCCTAGTCGTGTCCCTGTTTGTCCATCTGTTCGTCGTATCCAGAGTCTAGACCATTGGCTCAATATTCGATCCTACGTGTTGTACCTACCCTAGACACGTCCATGCAACAAATCCAGTGTCCGTCGGTTGAACAAGTGTTGAGATGCAGGGAGATGCAAAAGCACAACATGTAGAATAAGGAAGAAGTTAAATAGAATATTTATTTTGCTGAATCTCTCGTTGTACTAAGCGATTGCTTTCAAGTGTTGAGCTTAGAGTTGAATATTTACCCTGCTGCTGAAAACAAGTCTTTTTTGTTGGAGTTTCCAGTGCTTCGTGGTCTTATTCTTTGGAGTCGAACACTGTCTTAATTTTTTTACTTCGAATCCTACTTCTGGTTCCAAAAGAAGTCATCACTTAAAATCATTTGAAACCGTAAAGATGATGCTGGTAGCGGATCTGGCTGCGTTTGTCCAAGGCTTGGCGTGATCACTACTCGTTTGTTTGGCATTCGCTGTTTGCTCTATGTACCAAGAATTCGCTCCAAATAAGAAAGTACTATTTATAGTATATATTGTGTCATCTGAAGAAAAGATACAAAGGTGATGTTTCGATATGCCTTTGGCCTGGGCTTATTACAAGGTATTGTTGCTTGCAAGGAAGACCCTTTTCAATTCCGCGGGCCGCAGCTGGAGTCAACCCGTTATCCATGCCATGTTTAAGGTGAGGGCCTGTCGTCAGGCTGAACAAAGATTCTTGGCCTGTCGGCCCTAGGCTTACCAATCGGCAGGGGTGCTTCAAAGGGTCATACGCCCCGCCTCAGTATCAAGGTTCAAGGGCAGTCCAAGATGGCCAGGTAATTATTGGAGGGAAATGCGAGTATTACAAATGAACAGTATCTTTTGAAACCAATTGAAAAACATTATTGAACCCATGCTAACACCTACAGCCTTTGAAAGGATTCGAAATTTCTCTCAGGAGATCATCAGAAGGACAATAACCTTCGATAAGTACATCGCGCTAACGGATGATCATAATGCGAACAAAAGCTTTTGATCACTCCGAGCCTCGAGAGTCGACCGTACCCAGTTGAGTAGCGTTATTTTGTGGGTGATCTGATCAAGGAAACCTTTCTTATCGGATGCGGTCTTCACATCGTCTGATTCTTATTTAGGTGAAATGAGATGCTACATTCTCTGAGAGAATCTATGCATCGGTTATCCAAGCTGGATGTTGTTCTATCTAAATTTTTGCGTATCAGTCAAACTCTGATCTTCTTCTCAAGGTACCTCACCTAGCAGTACATGAGTGATATAAAAGCGACTACCAGTGAATTAAATGTTCAATTAGCCTAAACTGTTTCAATCTTGACCAAATTATCGCTTATACTAATTATATCACCCACTGCCAGGCCTACAGCGGCACACCTGCCACTCTCTTGGCTTTTGATTTCAAGCTCCATCTTACTTGATTCAATGCAGAGCTGAAGAACTCTTGTTAGACATGGCCTTCTGTGGCTTCAAAAAAGGCTGATTACTCACCAGAACATCTCCTTTGTGAACCATATCGCCTTCCTTAACGTTGATCTTATAACAGCGACCTGGCATCATCGCCTGGATCCACTCCCCTGGTACCGTGTCGGCCTTGATCTCGAGATCGTCATTCCCGGAGTTCGAATTCGCTTGTAGGTAGGGCCGTACAAGCTCTTCGATGAACGGAGAACTGGAGATGGCGCGTGCTTGATGTGCCTTTCTTGACTCGATGTCCAGCTTATTCTTGTCCAACCATGATTCGTACTTAATGAGGTCAAGTACGCTCTCCTCAACACGGACCAAGTCGCTGAAAGATCTGGAATCAAGCTCCTCCTCTGTGACAGTGTAGAAGGTAATTCGGTCGAATAAACGGAAGAGCCATGGGGATCCAGCACCGTGATCGATAAGCCCGTCCCTGCCCGAGCAAATCGAAACACCGCTATGGTCCCAGATCTCCTTCGTCCTGCCGACAAGCTGATACCCACCGGGAGAGTCGGTGGCATAAATGCACATATATTGCCCCCCGATCCCCACGGCACCGCGAGGAGTAAAAGAACGCGATGGGTTGTACTTGGACCCAAAGAGTCGGTGTCGAGGATCAATTGGGACTGCGCATGGAGACCCCATGAACACATCACCAAGGCCGAGAACCAGAAAACTTGCCTCATATAACAGATCGGCGACGGTCTCCAACCCATTGAGCTCCGCTAAGAATTTGGTGTTGCTCGGAAGCCAGGGTGCTTGATGCCGAATGGTGTTTTCATAGCGCTTAATGGCGGCACGACATACCCCGTCGTCGAAGGCAAGGGGCATGCGGAAGATTCGTGAAGGGACTTGTGTTGGGACACTGTAAGACTTCACATGCCGGGTGATGCGATCAATGATTGTACTCGGGGAGATGCCTTGTGAATACTGGACGTGCAATGTGAACACGCCGGGCGTCACATCGTCGACTCCCGGTATTGGGATCTTGCTGTGCTGGTTGCAAAAGCCGAAAATCTCAAAACTCTGCCGCATATCAAATCCCGTGACATCTCCAAATTCTAGGAGAATTGCTCTATCTCCCGCCTGTCGTGCCTGTATCTTCTGGCTCTCGTCGGAAACGACAATGATGGGTTCGGTTGACAGCGATTGAGATATCATAGTATCTGGGATCGTGTTAACGCCATCGAGTTCCCGTAATTCTTCAATCGCCCGATCGAGTTCCTTATCAAGGTCCATGGCCACTTCAGGAGTGACAGGTATGAATTGGATGGTATCTCCTGGCCTTGATTGGCCAATTTTCCACATATCTGCGCTGGCAATGACGCAGAAGACGACAAACCCTCCAAGGCTAGGTCCGTCACAGGCCAGGATCACGGCTTCATCGCCTGTGAAGCTGACGCTGCCCACTGAGTATGGGCTGTCGTGGATGTTGGAGGGATGCAAGCCAGCTTCACCACCTGAAGATCGCGCCCACTCGGGATAAGGGCCTTTAAGACGGACACCCAGTCTATTGCTATTGTGGTGAACCTTCCAGCCCTCCGAGAAAAGACGTTTGAACGAGTCTTCTGTGAAGTAATCCGGAGCACCGTGAGGCCCAGGAACAACTCTCACTAGCCACTCAGCGTTCGGCTGGTGTGGGATTGGAATAGGGCGAATTGTTTGGTTACTGATGTCGATATCGGATGTATCAGAGGGAAATATCGGTATTATGTCATGCGCTCGTAGCTTTCGTCCATGGAATCCGCCAAGTTTGCCGATTTCAAAGGTACTCCTACTACCCATTACTGGGACAATATTGATGCCACCGCGGATTCCAATATACACACGATAACCATGCTCAATGTCCCCGAGTCGCAGGACTTGTCCCGGCTGAACCTTGATGGCCTTTGAAACAGCGACCATACTGCCATCTAAGGTCGCTGTGACAACACCTCCAGTGACTGCGACTAAAGACTCCTGGTGAAACTTGAGGGTAGGGCCTTGAAGAGTGCACTCCAGACCTGCAGCAGTCGCAGGGTTCCCGACGAGTCGATTGGCCAACCGGAAGGAATAGCTATCCATGGGACCGCTTGGAGGAATGCCAACCTTGAAATATCCGGTTCGTCCTGGGTAATCTTGGACAGTCGTCAATGCACCAGGATCAAGGATTTCAAATGAGGATGAGAGGAATCGAAATGTGTCAAGAGATTTTGTGTTAAAATTTCCAGACTGGAAAGTTTCTGACGCTAGAATCTGGCGCAAGTACTCAAGATTTGTCTGAAGTCCTTCAATTCTGGTTTTGTCAAGCCCCTTGAGGAGTTTTTCGAGAGCCTCTTTACGGTCAACCCCATGGGATATGACCTTGGCTATCATAGGGTCATACGCGGTGGTTACCGTAGTACCTTGCTCAACCCAGGTATCGACTCTCAGGTCGTCAGGAAAGATCAACTCTGTGATTTCACCTGCGGATGGTCGGAAGTTTTGAAGTGGGCCTTCTGCATAAATACGCACTTCGATTGAGGCACCCGTCAAAGCAACGTCCTGCTTAGATTCGGGGAATAGCTCGTCCCAGCGGCTGTCCGCTGTTTTGATCATACACTCAACAAGGTCCAATCCAGTCACCTGTTCCGTGACTGGATGCTCAACTTGCAAGCGAGTGTTTACTTCGAGAAAGAAAAACTCGGCTGAGTTGATATCGTAAACAAACTCCACCGTGCCGACGTTCAAATATTTGACCGACGATGCCAGGCGCAGAGCGGCAGCCTTCATCCTGTCACGCACGTCTTGGGGGACCATTACGGCCGGGCTCTCCTCAACAACCTTCTGGTGACGGCGCTGCAGAGAGCAATCGCGTTCTCCAAGAGCTATCGCCCGCCCAGTGCCGTCACCGAGAATCTGGATTTCGACATGCCTTGCCTGTGTAATGAAACGCTCTAGAAACAAACCCCCATTTCCAAAGTTCGCCTGGGACTGTCTGGCCACGACCTCAAAGGCCGTTGCGAGGCTCTCCTCGTCTTCGCAGTGACTCAAACCTATACCCCCGCCACCAGCAGTGCTTTTCAACATGAGCGGAAAACCAACTCGCTGTGCTTCTTGAAGGGCATCATCCAGAGAGCTTAGGAGCCCTTGGCTTCCAGGTACAGTAGGTACATCTGCAGCACGGGCGATCTCTCGAGCCTTGTGCTTAAGTCCCAAGTCGTGCATCTGCTTTGGGGTGGGACCTATCCATACCATCCCGGCATCCTGCACAGCCCTCGCGAAGTCGGCATTCTCTGACAGAAAACCGTACCCGGGGATGACTGAGTCGACCTCGGAGGCCTTGGCCAACTCGATTATCTGCTTTATATTGAGGTATGTTTCCGAAACAGTCTGGCCTTTGAGTTCCAGAGCAACATCAGCCTTCCGGGCATGGGGAGATGCACGGTCCGACCTGGAGTAGATGGCTACAGCTTGGAGATCCATTTTGTGGAGCGTTTTGATGATGCGAGCGGCTATCTCTCCTCTGTTGGCTACGAGGACCTTTGAAATGGTCTTCTTTTGGGACGGTGCCTCCGAACTTTGGATCGGGACTACGAGATGTTTGCTGTACGATCTCCAACCGCCAAAGTCTGTGATGTCTGTAGCACATTCTAGTCCAATAGGCTCGCATACAAATCCATGGACCCAAGAGCCGTCATGGAGCTCAATTTTCCCAATCGAAAGGGGGGAAGGTATGGTTTGCATGAAGCTAGCTAGGGCTGAACCAGGTAGGTTCCAAATCTCAACTTCGATTTCCTTGCCACTTTGATCGGCAGAGATACGCTTCAGCCCGGGTTTGCTGACTCCCGACGTGGAAGAGAGGGCGAAAAGTCTATAGCGGGATGACGTGGATGTCTGCTTTGAGAACGTCGCATTTCGAGAGGTGAGATCTTTGTTGAGGGGGAAGCCCGTGAGGTGCGCACCAACGACAGCGATCGGGATAATATCGTGGACAATCCACGATACAGAGCTTGGAAGAGACCCTTCCATGACGCACTGACCAGTTGCTCCAAGAGTTCGGAGTTCCGCAGAGCAACAAAACCGCTGAGCCAACTCCAGAAGTTGTGGCTCTTGCCATGCGTTAGCAATAAGCGTCAGGCCAAATGGAAGCCCGTCTGGCCTGAAACCTGCAGGAAACGATAATGCTGACCAGTCCATGAAATTGACAAAGTTGGTGTACGTCCCAAGCTTAGAGTTCTCCTCCACCGGCTCTAATGAGAGCTGTTCTAGCGTTGGGAATGTCGGTGTGGTTGGGACGAGAATGCCATCGAACCTAGCGAAAGCCGTCTCAATTTGTCGCGTGAGATCTCGTCTCAAATATTCTCCAGCAAAAACGTCAGCCGCCGTGAACTTCTCAGCACCTTTGATAATGTTACGAACGACAGGATCCATCGCCTGGGGGTCAACGGTCTGAATAAAGGATCGAATAGCCTCGTATCTTTCCGCAACCCATGTGCCTGAGTACAGTAGCTGGGCAAGTTGGAATAGCAGGCTAAAGTCAACAGGCTCTAGCACCCAACCAAGAGACGCAGCTTGTTCCAAAGCCTTGTCATAGGCAGGATGATGGCCATCGCATCCGAACCAGTTCGGATTGGAACATATAGCTAATCGAGGAGTTGAGACGGACCCGACTTGGCCAAAGGCAGTGTCCCTTTGTTCGTGAAATAAACCCGGGCGTTTACGGGAATACGAGTCCTCTGGATCATAACCTTCCACCACTGACAAGGCGAGTTGAGCATCCTCCACGGTAAGGGCGAAAATGGAGACACAGTCTAGGGTTCGGCAAGCGGGGACTACGCCTGTGGTACTCAAGGCCCCCCGTGTTGGTTTCAACCCTACAATGTTATTGAATCCCGCGGGTACCCGGCCAGAGCCAGCCGTGTCAGTGCCGAGGGAGAAGGGAACGACACCGCGGGCGACCACCACGGCGCTTCCGGAGCTGGATCCGCCGCTTACACGAGTTGCATCGAATGAATTGGGAACTGCGCCATATGGTGAGCGCGTTCCAACCAGTCCAGTAGCGAACTGATCCAGATTTGTCTTTCCGATGAGAATCGCGCCTGCGGATTTGAAATTCCGGACAACAGCTGCGTCTGAGACCGCCTTCCCCGAAGCGAATGATGGGCATGCGGCAGTGGTAGCGAAACCCTCCGCGTCAATATTATCTTTGATTGCAAAAGGCACGCCATAGAGCGGTAGAGAAGATGCCTCCGGGCCTAGATGCTGGAGCCTCGTCCACTGCTCTTCGATCTGGCGGGTATCCGCGAGGGAGATCCACGCATGTGTGTGGGAGTTGGCAGACCGCTCTGCTTCCACAAGGGAACAGAGCCTCGGCAGGCCGTTACCAGATATCTGCGCTGCTTTCCATTCAGAGATAAGCAGTGGAGCACGGCTACCAGGGTTTGTTTGGCCCATGACCGCCAGTTTGAAGTGAAAAGAGACCAAGGAGACGCGTGAGCCAATCAGCGATTCCCTGAACTGAGAGCTGTGGGTTGGATCCCTGAAGATGCTCCTAATCTGGTCAGAAGTAAGAGTTTCGATGGTCAGGTGTTTGTAGAGAAGGAAGCGAGAGGGACCGTCTGTCTGTATTTAAGCTCATCATGCTCATTCAGGTCATTGCGCCTGCTGCCCCCTTCATAGGTACAGCTGCTGGAGGAAGAAGAAAGAATGGCTCGAGCTTCACCCGGCGGCCAGATATGTGGGACACAATTGTCCAATCAACAACGCAAATTTGGCCGGTGGCGAGCTGATCCAGAGAGACTCCACAATATCCAGCTCCCCGGAGTCCCGGATGGATCTTCAGATTTGGCCGGCGGCACGAGCATACGCAACCCCGCGGGGAGAGAGATAGACATTTTGATTCGTTATTTTACCAATCAGACCTGTAGATAAAGAGTCAAGGCACGAAGCGGTTCATCTGGACTAGGCCGGAGTAGGGGGGTTCGGCCACATGCACAATATGTTGAGACCGACTTGAACGAGACGATAGCTTTCATACAAATTTACCGTCTCTAGCTGCTACAGCGATGTATGATTGAACAAAATGAAGATGATTATTACGATAATGGGGGAAATTTTGTGGCCGTCCTGATTCACACGCATATGTGCGCGCCGGTATCATCTGGTATTTACGAATTTATATTTGTACTTGAGATCACGGGCTGGCCGGTGGCTATCAGTAGATTGATTCGCAGTAGGTACATGTGTATTTTTCTTATCTGGATCGAGTTCTATGGAACTCAAGAACACACTCTCTCTACATTTCAACCGGTTACATATGGTGATGAATAACAAGACCACAATCTGCGGCCGGCGGCGAAGCAATCTTATCGTGATATGATGGTCCGACTTATCAAAGCCACACGATTGGTCAATTATGCAATCATCCGGCTTATCACGACTATTTGATTGGCCAATTGACGTGATCGGCCATCTTATCTCCAAACCACCTAGAGGATGAAGGGAAAGGGACAAGGCTTGTTCTTATCATTGTTGCGGTCCTGTCCTTACTACTTTTGATCCAAGTGGAATGACTACTCGGTCACTTTATCAGGTAGGTGAATGACGAGAGGCCTCATCGGCAGTGCATATAAGATCAGCGATTCCATTCCCGAACACAATACATGCGAATGCCAAACAATCTCTCTGCCGCACTTACATTGTTACCTACTTCCGTTGTTCACCCAGTCTGAATCTTGAATTTGGTATTCATTGCGATCATGGCAGGAGGTGGTGGTCCATCCTCTGGCACAGTTGAGCCACCGCTCAGCCAGGCCTACGGCTATGGCATTGTCGTGGGGCTTGGCTTTCTCTTCGCTCTTGGCATGATTTTGACAACCTGGATTTTGAAAAGGTTTCTTACAACTTCACCCTAGATCCATTTGGTCCTGTGCTTTGCTGGTGGCTAACTTCACCCCTTCCAGGTACAACAACGAGAAGCAGACCTCTGAAATGTTCAACACGGCCGGCAGAACCGTCAAGTCCGGCCTCGTGGCCTCCGCTGTCGTTTCAAGCTGGACCTGGGCAGCAACGCTTCTGCAGTCTTCGGGCGTTGCTTACAAGTACGGTGTCTCGGGCCCCTTTTGGGTAAGAATTCTGGCCCCGTCTCATAACGTATCACGGCTCTGACATCCATGGGCAGTACGCCTCTGGAGCTACCGTGCAGATTATCCTTTTCGCTACTTTGGCTATCGAGCTCAAGCGAAGGGCGCCCAATGCGCACACATTTCTGGAGGTCATTAGAGCCCGATACGGTGCGTCTTACTACTTTCACGTGATAATTTAGGGTCCCGCAACGCGAGACACTGATGATTGTCATCCAGGTCGCTTAACCCACTGCGTTTATATTTGCTTCGGTCTCTTCACCAACATTCTCGTTACAGCAATGCTCCTGACTGGCGGCTCTGCTGTCGTCACTTCCCTCACTGGCATGCACACTGCTGCTTCTTGCTTCCTGCTTCCACTTGGTGTTGTCATTTACACTATGTTTGGGGGGTAAAGTTTGGATCTACCTACCTGATTGAACGGTAACACTAACTTTGTTCCTAGGATCAAGGCCACATTTCTTACAGATTACGTGCACACTGTTGTTATCCTCGTCATCATTCTTATTTTCGCTCTCAGTGCATATGCAACTGGTACAGAACTCGGTTCCCCCTCCGAGGTTTACCACAGGCTCGTAGAAGCCGCGTCTACTCACCCAGTCGAGGGTAATGCCGAGGGGTCTTACCTGACGATGAGATCAAAGGAAGGCATCATCTTTTTTGTTATTAATATTGTTGGAAACTTTGGAACTGTATTTATGGACAACGGTAGGCCTTTTGAGGACCGTTTCAGAGTGGGATATCGCTGACGCCAGGATTTAGGGTACTACAACAAGGCCATTGCGGCCCATCCCGTTGCTGCACTCCCCGGATATATTATCGGAGGTCTTTCTTGGTTCGCTATCCCATGGCTCTGTGCAACAACGATGGGTCTCAGTGCCTTGGCCCTTGAGAGCAGTCCCTCCTTCCCAACCTACCCCAATCGAATGGATGCTGCAGATGTATCCGCTGGTCTTGTTCTTCCGTATGCAGCCGTTGGGCTTCTTGGAAAGTCGGGTGCTGTTTGCACCCTTATTATGATTTTCATGGCTGTAACTTCAGCTGCTTCAGCTCAGCTAATTGCTGTTTCATCCATTTTCACTTATGATATCTACAAGTAAGCTCGTTATGATCCATTAGAACCACAGTTCCGAAAGCTCACATCTTCTACCCAGCACCTATATCAATCCCTCTGCATCCGGCAAGCGTTTGATTGCCATGTCGCATAGTTCAGTTATTGCATATGGCGCTATTATGGCCGGCTTCAGCGTGGGGTTACATTACGCAGGTATTAGCATGGGATGGCTCTATCTGTGGATGGGAGTTATGATCTCTGCCGCTGTACTACCCGCCGCACTCACCTTACTTTGGAGCCGCCAAAACTGGATCGCAGCAGCGTTTTCGCCAATCCTAGGGCTCTGCTGTGCCCTGATCGCTTGGACAGTTACGTGCTCCAAAGAATTTGACGGAGTCCTAAATGTGGAAACCCTCGGTTCTAACAACCCCATGCTGGCCGGCAATGTTGTGGCTCTTCTTAGCCCGGTTATTTTTATCCCCATCCTTACATATGGCTTTGGAGCTGATAAGTATAACTGGGCATCTATGGCTGCTATCAAACAAAGTGATGATGGTGCTACCTCCAGCGGGACTGCAGAAGATACAGAGAGTGGCGACCAACCGGCCCCTAATTTCACCCTGACCGTTCCCGAGGAGGATAAGGCCAAGCTGAACAAGGCTTCCAAAATCGCCAAGGTTATGACAGCATGTATGACCGTAGCATTTCTGGTTCTATGGCCCATGCCAATGTATGGCTCCTCCTATGTTTTCTCCGAGGCCTTCTTCACGGGGTGGGTGACAGTAGGAATCATATGGCTGTTTGCTAGTGCATGCGCTGTTGGTGTATTTCCACTCTGGGAGGGAAGACATAGTATGCTGCGTGTGGCCCGAGGCATGTTGGGCAAGGGATCCAATATTCCAGTCATTGAAGAGCAGGTTGAGAAGGAGATTGAGGGCGAAGAAGATGCGAGTAAGGAGAAGAATGAGGCTAGATAGGGCTAATCACTGGATATGAATCAGTGGATAATTCGGAGGATTGTTCGTGTATCTGTGATATCTTTGCAATTTTCTTGCTAACAGGGATATGGAACTCGTAATTCTTCTGAAGCTAGTAAACAGAATACTTGAAGAGAGACGGGGTGGGTGGACCTGGCGGAAGTAATGAGCTGTGATAATGATGCTGGTGAACCTTATAACTTTTTGTGTGAACCTATTTTGCCGTATTTCCATGCTCAAATAAAACTATTTACCTCCGAGGACTCCCCTAATATCTTCTGATTAGGCTATAATACGAGTAGCCTAGCTTTTGAGCTATAACAAGGGAACAATATATACTATACTTCGTATTCATTGAGTTGAGTTGTCGGGCCCTGGCAGCTTTTATTTCTGTTGAACTTTATTTTCTTTATTCTACGTATATAGTATACTTATCTCCGCAGGATTATTAGTATTATAGCTTATAGAGAATTACGGAAAATTACTAACTATTAGAGGTTAATAGATTCTAAAGGGGATAGTTCTATACTCGGGATTATCGTTCGGTACTGAGGAAGTGGCGAGAGCACCGCGACAGAAGTGTGATAACGCCTTAGCGGCTCTCTAATAGTTTCTATCTATATCTAAATAGGTGTGTAACTCTCCGAAGTTGATGATTTCTGCTATGCCCAAGGTTGTGTTTCCCTAAATGCGAAATTCGCTTCCAGGTAAGACCGTACAAGGTCTTTGATAAACGGAGAACTGGAAATAGCGCGTGCTTGCTGTGTCCTGAATAAATATATAGTTTATATTTATCTAGCTATAGTTCGTGCTCAATGAGGTTACAATGAGGTTAAGTATAATCTTTCGAATATAACTTAAGTCGCCGGAAGATTTGAAATCAAGCTTCTCCTCTATGGCAGTATGGAAGGTAACTCGGTCGAATAAACGGAAGACAAGTTGACTCTCCTTTCTTGACCAAAGCTATCAATGATCGACAAAACTTGCACTAATACGAACAACGATTGCAATCATTCTCGACTGAAACTTCTCACTAGTCTAACTAAGATCGAGATGCAGAAAGTGATTGAACTCTGTTTGCTGATACGTCGAGTATGAAGCACCTTTCTTGAAGCCAAACTTCTGGTAAAATGCAAGAGGAGCCTCGAATGCGCTTCCGCTACCAGTCTCAAGACTAAGGCGACGAAGATCTCGCGCTGTCGCCGCCTTGATTATAGTCTTGAGAATGGTTGCACCAGCGCCGCGTCCGACGAAATCAGGATGTGTTCGCATTGACTTGATCTCTCCTGTTCCGTCCGGTAATATCTTTAACGCTCCAATGCTGGCGATCCTCGTATCTTCCCATGCGCTCCAGACTGTTACTTCGGGCTGCTGGAGATCAGCCAGACCAAGGAAAACGGCCCCAGGCGGAACGCTTTCACTCATGCCAGCGAGATGGAAAGCGATTAGCTCCCGTGACTGCGTGCTCGTAAGGTCGTCCTCGATAACGTTAAACATAACGGCTGCATACATATCATATAATTTGATCTTCCGTAAACTTCTTCACAGCTTCTAACAAGGACGTCGTGCTATCAACAATTTTTAGATTAAAAAATGGACCGTCCTCAGCAGAAAGATGCCGCCGGCAATTTGTGGCTCAAATTAAAGGGCCAGCAACCTAATCAACGGTTACCAGGAGTTCTCTTCAAAATCCTGCGGAAATGTTTCTGCGGATGGTGTAATTGTGAAAACGCAAGGCTTACTGATATGTTTAGCAAACCTATGGGAATACTGCGGATGGTGTCACTCACGAGTGAGGTCTCTTATACGAGTCGTTTGTATCGACGTCAGCGGGACGACTACAATCTCAATGATGGAAGGCTGTTCCTCGGATTCGTGGTGTTATATGCGTTTATGTTCCGTATGAAACTCAACAGACTTGAATCCTTCAAGCGCACATTTTCAGTAGCGTCTGTTTTGTACAGATCGTCTCTACATGTCACGTGCACCGCCATGCACGCTAGTGCAACTCCAGGTTTAATGCTTGAAGAGCTCGCTAGGTTAGGTATGGTGGGGGTAGCTGGATGTAGTGAACGGGTGAAGGTGAAGATGTGGTGATGTGGAACGAGTACAAGAAGCATGGCCCACGACGTTGATGGCGGATATTAATCAAATCAATGAAATCAGTCTCTATGGTGGCGACTGCCAGTCAACTTACTTCGGGGTCAAAGTTGATTTGATTGACATGGCATGAGCGCTAAAAAGGGTTTTTTAACTTTCTATATAAAAATTCAGGGTTGATTACTGACCAATCTGTCAAAATTCAAAACGGGCCAATATGCTGCTTGGCAAAGTCGTCAAAGATTTTATATGTCTCTTTAATCAAATGCAAACCATCTGGAACCAGATCTGTCAGCCATCTTCTCAAACCGTCAGCCCGATAAAGAGGACTGTTTCCTATATACCTGTGTATTGATCAGTAAGAATGAATTTGAGCAACTTTTGACAACCTCTGAACGGCGTCTGCTACTCTAAACATCACGAGCAACCTGTACATACCCATTTAAAGTCTAAAGCTTCTTTATAGGTCTGCTCTGAAGGCGGGGGTACATGAATACCATGTTTGGACGTGTGCGAGAATGTGCGAGTGCGTAACGATTTTGGTCAGGTCGTCTTCTCATTCTTCAAGAGGAAGGTGCTGAATGTATTTTGGCATTGGAAGATAAGTATTATTGACGCATAATAACACAATCCAAGCTCAGATTAGCCCGAAAGTCTCATATTGTGCTTCTTGAGATGACGAGACCACCAGATACTCAATTCCGGTACTGGATGAAAAGGGAATTTTGGAGATCCTTTGGCAAGAGTTCCAAACTTCGACACATTTCTATTTGTAGAATCTGAACGCCCTGGGTTTGTAACGCCAAATCGCCTTATATGAAGGAGCCTGGGTTAGGGCTGAATTCTTGTCTCAAAGAAGCATGCGAAACATGCCGTCATCGATCTTTGGATCAATGGAGCTTCTTCTCCACAGTCTATCATCCTTCTAAAACAACCAAATAGCTAAATAGGAGCTCGAAATTATCCAAAAACAATTATTGACCCTGATCAGCTGCTTCGACCATTGCAGAATCTCGCTCTCAATATCCTCAAATTTTGCTTCTTTGATATTGTTCAAATAATTCTTCCTCAATTTCACTGGCCTTGCCCTCCACTAGGAAATGGAATTGTGACTGTGTCCCGAATGTAGGTGGAACTTAGCCTGAATATTGGCTCCTGTTGCTTTGCAGCTTTAGATCATAGGCCCTTTCCAGGCACGCTTGTGAGCCGGGTCTACCTGCTCTCCATCCACGAATATCGGGATTCCATCAGGCTGGTGCGACTAAAATTATCCCATGTCGATGAACCCCGGCAACTAGTTGTATTTCCTTACAAGAAATGTTCTTGACCTTGTCTGTTTTCCTAGACTTCAATGCTTGCCATCTAGACAACCGTAAAGATAAGGATTGTAATTGGGTGCGAAGTGGGGGTCCACCTTGATACTTGGTGGCAGTTATTGAGTTGTACGGATAAGAATTATCCCCTTAGCTTTATCGGGGTTCTTGATGCAGCAGTTGTAAATGAAGGTTCCCGTGGTAGTGTACTATTATCTTCATCTGGCAACTCGATATCGGAGTGGCAAGAATTGGAACTGCTGGTTTTGCCTAGAAGCCTCTTTCGTTAGAAATTAGAGCAATATTAATGGGACTTCTTTGTATGGACAAATGGATAATTTGCAGGGTTCCTTGTGTATCTGTTATATCTTTGCAATCTTGCTAACATGGATATGTGACTCATCATTCGTCTAGAGCCATGATTAGACTACTTGAGGAAAGGCACGGTGGACCTGGCATGCATATTCGAAGTGATGAGCCGCGGCAATGAATCTTTCGTATAACTCTATTTTGCAGTGTTTCCATGATTAGACAAAGAGTTTCGGCCCCAAGGGTTTCTCTACTATCTTCTGATAGGGCTAGGATACGAGTAGTCTGGCGTTTGACCTGTGAAAAGGGAATAGCGTATTAGCATGCTCATCTCCGCAGCATCATTGGCATCATGGCTTGTGGAGAAGTGCGGAAAAGCACCAATCGCCAGGGGTCAAAATATCCCGAAGAGGACAATTCTGCGCCCGGGATCGTCGTGCGGTGCCGAGAAAAAGGCGAACCGAACGCGCAGCGACAGAAGTGCGATACTACCTTACCGACTCCCTGATGGTTTCTATATAAATGGGTGTCTAACTCTAAGGCTGATGATTTCTGCTATTGAATAACACCAATATCACTCTTCCTTAAAAACCATACAAAGAAGTTTTTGTTCCCTCACACTTTACCAATCAACCCCCAAAATATTTCAGCATGCTTCCTATCAAGACTGCGGCGGTATGCCTTGCCTCTGTTGGCTCATGCGCACCCACCGAATGCTGCTCAAGCAGGTTTAGCACTCCGGCCCATTACGACAAAATCATCCATAACTACTTGAACGCGTGGAACGGCGACCTTTCGCTTGTCAATTCTACGTTTGCCCCAGCTCTTTCTCTGGAAGGCGATATCTTGCCAAATGGTGCTGGGGGCTATAGTGCGGTAGGAGAGCTGGTGCACAGCGCATATGACTTTGAGCAGTTCATCAGGCGAGCCCGGAGCAACTTTGAGGTCTACACCTTCACCCTGAACAAGTGGGCAGGAAGCGATCATAATGTTGTGGGACGCTGGACGCTCAACGCTGTGATCGCAGATACATTTGTCCTTTTCCCGACGTATGTTCTAACTGGGATAAATCCTCCCTATTCTCTTTGTATTGTGTTGCAATCAGCTAACAATAAATTACCAGAACACTCAAGCCGGGCGACAAGGTGTCATACAACGGAACGGATTTTCTCACAATTGATCCCTGCACAGGGCTGATCACAGAGGTTGCGATTGCGCAAGACTTATTCAGTCTTGCTGTAAATCTTGGAAACGATGTCATAGTACAACCAAAAGAATGAGAGGGGAGAGACTATGGAGGCGATGTCAGAGTGGCTGCGGTGGAAGAAGATCAGTAGGGGCAAACTAATGAGGCCGACGTTTCACAGTGGATATTTTTGGGACATTAATAGATGTTACAGACTAGTTTTCCGGTTTTTTTTTTTTTGTGATGTTATGTTATAAAGTCTCCATTGTAGTCAGAAATGAGACTAGGTGCAGGTGATGAGAACCCAGCGGTGCTAATTTATACTCGACTGGCTAATCTTCCTCCCATTACAAGGGCTATTTGTATAGGAGCAAACATCCCAAAGCATCTGCTAGTTGCATGACAATCAGTATGGATCGCAAGTTAATCAAATATCCCAAAATGTCCCTCTCCCTCGGTAAGATCCTCCGGCATAGCTAAGGCACAAGGAGTCGCAGATGTAGACCACACTGCAGATAAAATTTGACTCGATGGAGAGCTCAAACTCGAGCTCTCTTTACATACCTTGGCCTTGAACCATACCTAAGAGTGAGATATATGAAAATGAGATCTTTGAAAGGCTTTGTTAGGCAATGGCTTCTCCTGCTCAAAAGTGTTCTCGTTCGCGAGGTGGAGGTTCCCTCTGGGTTGGTGGTGCCGCCATGCTCAATGTGAGACTAGCCATAGTTCAAATGATTTCTGTTGTCGGTAGGCTTTTACCTAGTCAGTGTCTATTGCATGAGGCTGATTCATCTGTAAGTCTGCTCAACACCGGGGAACTGTGGGCTGAAAGCTCTGAATTCGATGACCGCGCGGAGTTCAATGCGATCCATGAACTCTTCGGTTCATTTTCCACAAATCGGGTTTGTGAATGGGCAAGGTGGACGTGTATGATGAAACTGAATAGATCGGAGTCGCCCACGTTGGACCACACACGCTCTGATTTGATGATTAAAACCAAAGTCCGCAGACCTCCGTGTATCCCTCCGGCCGGAGCATGGATGCCACAATGATTGCCCAATCGAGGACCCTGGTGCAGCTCGAGTCAGACGATTGGACCAACTGCGTGGTGGGGCGGGAAGAACAAGATGCAAGTCTCGCTTTACTGATTAGGGCAATTAAAGTCAGTGGCAGGGCTGGCTAAAGGGTTGGGTTCATCCGACTCCGTCTTACTATTTGTGAGCACGGCCTAAATAATGTCATGCTTGCGTGGTGGCCCAGCGAAGTACCATTCCTGGATTTTCGAGATTATTGCCTCTCACATGATCCCCATCCTCACCAACCACGGTTTCCACTAGCCGTTATCATGCACAACGCTTCAAGGAAGAGGAGTACAAACTGTAGAATGGGTGATATTTGGTGCCATGGAACTTCGGACCGGGGGGGGGGGGTATCATGATTATCGTGCAATAAAACAGTACGAATTCAAACCGCCCACTCATTTTGAATGAAATTCCCAAAATGCTTTTCAAGAGACCGGTTCTCGCTCGGCCTTCGGGACCGACCTGAGTGTAAGGAGAGAGGCCATTTAGAATTAGTGCCAGTGGAGTTAATGCCCTGATCAATGGATCAACGAGGGACCAAAATCTCACTAGCTCAGATCCGATGATTAGCATTTGCGGACTTTGGTAATAAGGCGGCATTGAGTTAAAGTTGCGTGGTTAAGTCCGCCTTCTACCATACAGCTCTTGAGAATATAACAGGTATGCTTCCAGGCTGATAGGTTAATTTACCCTTCGACGATGCATCTCATCTCTTCAGCAGTCTCGGGTGTCCGCCGCCTCTTTTTTTGAAAATGTCTGATTTGTTTACTGAGAAAGCAGGGGAGGAGCCTAAAGGGACATCAAACGCGTCCGATACAGAGGTGGTCGCCGACTCTTTCAGCGAAAAGGCAGAGCAAGCCACTGAACAATTTTCCGATGAACAATATCCACAAGGTTTGAAGCTTATTGCCCTCGCAGGGGCTTCGCTATCCGCTGTCTTTCTGATTGCTTTGGATCAGGTATGGACTTCTGCTTTTGATATTTTCTGTCCAGTCTACTGAAGAGGTTCCCTTCTAACATTGATTTCAGACCATCGTCGGCACAGCAATTCCAAAAATCACTGCCGAGTTCAACGGGCTTGATGATGTTTCTTGGTATGCCGCTGCCTACTTTATGACATTTGGAGCGGCACAAACCTCGGCCGGCAAGATCTACAAATTCTTCAATCTCAAATGGACTTTCTTATGGTCCATGCTCATCTTCGAGGTTGGCAGCCTTATTTGCGGTGTGGCTCCTACCTCGAAAGCTCTTGTAGCAGGTAGAGCTATTGCTGGTCTGTAAGTTCTTCCCATTTATCTCATGAGCTACAGAAATTCCGGGCTAACATCCGCCGTGAAAAGGGGAGGAGCTGGTTTATCAGTAGGTGGTACGAGCATCATTTCCCTGACCGTCCCGCCCGCGAAGCGGCCGCTGATGATGGGCGTCATCGGCATGACTTATTGCCTTTCAGCAGTGCTCGGTCCGTTGTTAGGCGGAGCATTTACTGAATCAGTTACCTGGAGGTGGTGCTTTTACATTAACCTACCCATCGGAGGACTCGCCGCAGCCGCTGTTGTCTTTTTTTTCCATTTGCCCGCTGCCGCCGCGCCTCCCCCGGCGACTTGGAAAGAAAGATTGTTGCATATCGACCCAGTCGGTGTTGTACTAGTCATGGGGGCTATCACTTGTTTCATTCTTGGGTTGCAATATGGAGGAATCACCCACCCCTGGAACAGCAGTGTGGTGATCGGTCTTCTCGTCGGCTTCGGTGTGCTCTCAATTGCGCTGGTAACATGGGAAATCTGGATCGGAGAGTATGCCATGATGATGCCGCGCCTATACCGGCGGCGATCCCTTTCGGCAACTGCCCCATTCCAATTCTTCTTCATGGGAAGCTACATTGTTCTGCTATACTACCTCCCCCTCTACTTCCAGAGTATTCTCGGCGTCAGCCCCATTCGGTCCGGCGTGAACAATCTTCCCCTCATGGCATCAGCCGCCGTTTTCGCGCTTGTGGGTGGAATCGTTGTTATGAAGACTGGTAGAGCACAGCTCGTTATGATGCTAGGCTCGATGGTTACGACCGCCGCAATTGGTCTTATCTATACTTTAGATATCGGAACTTCCACGGCTAGATGGGCTGGCTATCAAGTGTTTGTTGGTTCGGTCATGTCCTTTGCTATCATGCATGGCCTGGCTGTTGCTCAAGCCGACGTAGGTCCAGAGGACCTCTCAGCAGTGACGTCTAATCTTTTATGTATGTTGCCTATCACGCTATTCCAATGCCCAGCACAGAAGGTTCACTAACAACTCTACCGGAAAAAGTCTTCCAAACAGTTGGAGGAGCCTTCAGCACCTCAATAGGGCAGTCAGTCTTCGTCAATAGACTGCTCCTCGCCTTGGCCGAGTCAGCTCCTGGCGTGGATCCAAATCTAGTTCTCTTCACGGGAGCCTCGGACCTGCAGCACGTCTTTTCTGAGGGAGTCCTCCCTGGAGTCCTCAAGGTATACATGGTGGGTCTGAAAGGTTCTTTCGCCGTTGCGATAGCCTTCTGCGGTTGCGCCTTTCTGATCTCGCTAGCTATTCCCATGAAGAAGCTTCCAAGTCATGAGCCAGGTCAAGGTCCTGTGGCGATGGCATGATCTCAATGACACAAAATATAGAATGGCTATTCCTTGTATGCCCCATGGTCTACTCAAAGAGGGCATAGAACTATTTCTCTTTGGCTGGAGCGTGTGCCGAGCAAGTTGGTCAGGCGGAGTTACTTGAGTATAGGTTCTCTAATTCAAGCATTAACGGGTTCTGCGGTTTATTTACTTCAGACAATTGTTTCAGTAGAATATGGCTTATCCAATATCTAATAATACAGGTCAATATGATCTCAAATAATAAACTGCTACTATGAAACAACCCCCCTCTGGATTTAGACTATAGAGGCAGGCCAAATTCGAGGGAAGCTTATTTGGCGACTACCTCACCAAGACATAAGGTTTATACTCTTAGGATGTTGAGTTAATGTGCATGTTGCCAGAAATCCCCAAATGCAGGAGATATTTCTGAGGCTATGTCTTTATCTCTCCCCTTGTATATAAGGGTAAGAACAATGATCCTTTGGAAAGGCGCCTTGGCCCCTTCCTGTTAGTGTGTTTCGTATGTAGCCAGTTGTACATGAGTTTTATTAATGCTGGATGGGTTGTTGCTCCTCTTTCTCTCTTCACTTCCTTCTCTTATGAGCAGGTGTACGCGGAGTCCTCAAGATTGCTTCCTGATATAGCGCTGGATCCTTAGATGTTCACATTGGCCTCCTCTTAAAAAGCGAGAAAAACCTGAATATGCTTCCTCTCACCATCCAGTGACTTGGAAAGATTTGAGGAGAAGTATCGGGCATAGCAGGCAATTATTAAACAATATACCATCGTCAAATGGCTTTGTTACCTACAACTGGACCTGGTTTCAAACTCAGGAACACTGAGTAAAACGGTTAGGGCTAGTATCTAGGGCTGCTTTCGTTGATATTAATTTCCTGCTAATCTCAACTAGGTTCCTCTGATTAGTATTGATCTATGATGGGTGATGACTGAACCGGGTATTTGTCCCATGAATACGCGTCACCCGTAGCTGTGTCCAGGCAACCCCCAAAGACCCTTCCCATATAATTCTCGAATTTTCGCAGCGGCTATCTCTTGGGCCTTTGGAGATATCATCCAATCCCACAGTATCAAGTTTCACGTTAGCATCATCCATTTCACAATGCTAGAAAAGTCAACCGAAGTTTATACCACCCACACACTCCCCCTCGAGTGCGATATTTACGCCACCAATACTGTATCTGACGATGCTCCAGCTGTCCTGTTTTTCCATGCCGGCGGGCTTGTAGGCTGGAACCGACAATGTATTCCTCCTTGGCTCGTGCAGGTAGGTCATACGGACTCGATTCTTATGACGAAGAGTGGCTGATTTCTTTCTAGGTATGTTGTAGACATGGATGGATTTTAATGAGTCCATCATACCGGCTGCTACCTCAATCAAGAGGCCCAGATCTTTTACAGGATGCATCGGCAGCATACGATTTTGCACAGACTTGGGGCCGAGCTAAGAGCATGCCCAGGGACGTTATCTTGTGTGGAGCAAGCGCAGGTATGAACTTCAACTTGATAACTGGGTAGTGCTAAAACATCAGCTGTAGGATTTTTCCTTGCCGCACTTATCTTGCACCATTGCCTACCATCACCGTTGGCGGTACTCTCTATAGCGGGCATCAACACCTTCAGGCACCCGTTCTTCAACTCGTCCACCCTACTGCGACAAGAAACTATTCATTATGAAATGGTCTCTCGCGCCCTAGATGGACTAGTAGTTGCTGGAACCAAAAAGCCTGGATTTGTGGGAATATTTCATCTCGACAAGCTCACAGCTATCGGATCTAAGAATGTCGGCTATGTGTGCCCGCCAGTTATCGAAGAGTCGACTGAAGCTACTCAACGAGGCGTATTGTACGAGTACTTGATTTATCAAAATCAATATCTAGATTTGGTAGGTAATTTGGACCGAGGGTACCACTGGGCCAAGGAGCTTGAATATAACTCCAAAGTCAAGGATTGGCCAGCCATTATCGTCATTCATGGGGACGCAGACCAAGGGGTCCCTCTTGGCGTGAGCGAGCAGATGCGAGCATGCTTGGGTCAAGATAAGGTTTTCATTTTTGTTGCCAAGGGGCAGGATCATCTTTTCGAATTGGACAGATTTATTGAAGACGCTGGACCAGAAATGGACACTGTCCGAAGTGCGGTGGCATATCTTGTTGATATTGTAACCACAAAGAAGCGCTCTGCTAGCTGTCATCTATCTGACTAGAAAGTCGAAGCAGAAGTGGAGTAGAGGTGAAGGAAGTATAACGAACTGGGCGTGTCCGGGTACCGATAATGCAATACCACTACGGGAGACTTGAGATATCGCGCATATATTCTACGAGACATATTGTTTGTAGATAACCTTTATGATTCCCCGTCGCGAATAGTCCGTATCAATGCAACCAAGCTCTGACTCATTTCACGACCAATATGAATGGTTTTGGTCAAGCCGAACTATCGAAAGTCTGTTTTCTTGTTATGTTTGGTGGTGCTGAACGTCTAGTTGTTTATCATACTAGCTTTAAGCCACGATTTGTATTTATGGTGGCTGTGTCCTATTGTCTGTCAGTAGCGATGCTACGAACTGATAAATCGGGCTAGATACGGTGGATTCAAAAAGCTAGGGCAAGACCATTCTACTCTTAACCCCTGATCTATTCGTCATCGAGAGATGGGCAGGAGAAAATTGAAGATAGCAGGTTTGATCTCTTGACCCCGTGAGGCCTTTGCAAGTTGATATTGAAACCAACTTGAACCTTTAAGCAAGATGAGAATATGATTCACCTGATTCATGGCGTTAAGGACTTAAGATGATCGAATCAGCAGACGAAAGGGAAGCCTAGTGATAAGAAAACTACTAGCCTACAGCATTGAGAGCGGTAGTTTAAATGAGTGGCATAGACTATTGTAGCCTAGCCAAGCCCTCAAGTAGGGCTGATTTTAGTGTTGCTTGCTAGACCTGCAACAGGCAATGATAAGATCAGCTCATTAGACTAATAGTTTCATAGTGAGGCCCCAACTAAGCCACTTTCTTAGGGTTATTTCACCGGAGGCCGCTCAATTATCTCCCGTCTCTCCCCAACAAGCCTTATCTGCAGAATTAAATCTGAAGAAACATGACAAAGTACATTTGCTGGCAAGAACTACTTCCGGGTGGTGCCAGCTTTGCGTCAGGCTTACATCGATGATCGGCACTAGGATGGACTATTCATTTTGGTGGATGCCAATCCTCATTTCCCTTTGATCTAGCCTCATCCCCTGTCTCTTATCTTATGGAGACGACATTCAAAAAGCGCGATGCCGGTTGCATTCTTCGCTCCGGCAGGCCATCGCTCATTTTTGGTCCTCAGGAATTGATATTCTTTATCCTGAAAGTCGAATTCTCGACCGACGTTCGTTACTTCACCAACACTCACTTCTCGACGCTCTTTAATACCATTACGGATCAAATCCATTATGCTTCTTCGACCCGCCCTCCTCCTAGGCTCCCTTTTGGGTGGTGGTGCCGCGGCAAGGTGCGTCAGCCGATCTTCTATGGCCTCGCCATCTTCGCCATCTTCAGTTCTCTCGGATGTCTCGACTACTCCCGTCTTCACCCCCTCCCTTACTCCCACACCGGTGTCTTCCACCTTGCTCTCTTTGACCACTCCACCCTCGTCTTCCACCCCGGAATCGTCCAGCGCTCCAGAGGTATCTACTACTCCAGAGGCTTCCAGTACACCATCCAGCACCCCGGAGGCTTCCAGTACACCAGAGATTTCGAGCACCCCAGAGGTTTCGAGCACCCCAGAGGCTTCTAGCACTTCAGAAGTTTCTAGCACTCCATACAGCACCCCAGAAGCGTCTTCGACTTTGGTCTCCTCTAGTGATGTGATCACTCCCACTCCGTCACTCACCACCTTCGTGACTTCGGCCACTTCGACCTCTGTCGCGTCAACTTCCTCGGCCGTTTTGTGTGTTGAGAACCGAGGTACGTGAGATCATATCTATCTCTCTCAAATGCTCTACCCCAGGCTGACCCAACTCATCCTCCAGGTTCCTGCACTGCGAGCTCTGACTGCTGCAGCGGTAGTATTTGCTCTTTCGGCATCTGCACTCCAGAACAATGTGCGCCAGCCGGATACGAATGTAGCTTCGACCGACCCGACCTTTGCTGCGGACAGTCTTGCTACAGTGGCCAGTACTTCCCCAACCCTCAGTTCCCCGGAAACACATACAATTTCTGCGGCGAATAAGGTTAGGAATACAGCCCTGTCCTTGGCCGAGCCGGATCCCCGCGGTGCCGAAATCTTAGCAGATGTTCATCAGGAAATTAGATAAATCAGGAAAGCTAGTACAGAGAGCTTTGCCCCTGGAGCAAGAAAATACCAGTAGCAAGTGACACAAATTTCTGAGATGGAGCAAACCTAATCTATCAGACCTATAAAGTGATACTCAATTATGGTGTAATTGGCCCTCAATAGCTTGTGAATACGGATCACGACGACACTCATGCTCACACGCAGCTCTGGGCGTAGTCTGCAGATCTCCACACGGCCAAGATGCAGCTAACTCAGCCACCTGGCCCCTAACAGCTGCCATCCTTGGTACAGTGAATATTCTACTCGTGCACATTTGATATAGTGAGTTGGCTCAAGGTATTTATACTTTATTGATTAGGATGCATCTATCACTGGAAGATATGGCAGGCAATTCTCCCATTCAAGTCCTCAAGGAGAAGCAGACCGTCTGGATGATAGCATTTGGACAACTTCCTCTGACAGCCGGTTGACCATCGATAAATCTGGGTCATGGTCAGGATTCACTTCTGCAATCGTGAGCCCTGCCACCTTGTCACTCGCCAAGAACACTCTTAATGCGGCCATCATTTGCTCAAATGTTACTCCGGTGAAGTTCGGGACATTCGCCAATGGGAACAAGCGTGGATCGATTGAATCTACGTCAAAGTGCACCATGATGATATCGGTGTTTTCTTCCAACCGTTTAAGTGCCCTTCTTGCGCATTTTTCTGGAGAAAGAGCCACAGATTCCGAGCTGAGGACAGTGTATTCATTGTCAAACAGATAGGCGAAATGCTCCGGCTTATTTCCCGCAAATCCCATGTTGATGCCAAAGAGGACCATGTTGCTCGGGTCGCAGACAGCCTCGCCAGACGGGCGTGAGAATTGTCGCATGGATTCTAACCCATTCTCCCGTCCGATTAGATGGGTCATGTTCATCCCAGCGAAGTTCCCCGTTGAGTTGGGATCATGTGGGGAGGCGAGATCGGTGTCGGCATCAATATAGATGAGACCAACTCGTTTCGGAGGCGATTGTGAAGCAGCGTGCTCCCAAAAAGATGATAGAATAGCCGGACACATGCAACACTCTCCTCCAAGAATGAGTTGAAAGGGTGACTGGTCCGACGAGGAGGCCGTTATATTATGAGAAACAACACGGCGGACAGATTGACACACAGATATGTTCAATTCCTCGTTGCGGACGCTTCCTTTTGAAAAGGGCTTGACGGAGTATCTGGCCGGTGAGTCCAGCGCATCAAGCTCTGATACGATGGGCATCCCAGCATCTCGTAACTTCTTGGCTATCCCGGCATCTTGGAAGGCTTGCGGTGCCTTTGATTTGCCGGGAATGACAGAGCCGCAGTCTGCGGCGACGTAGGTGATTGCTACCGAGCGCGAAGTAGTCATCGTTTTGGTTTTCAAAGTGCTGATGTTGTCAATGGATAGAATCTTTCCTTTAATTCAGGTAGTATCTCATAGGCCTGTACGCCTTATTTTTATACTTTTGATGGCTCCGCCGATTGGTAATCCCGTATGACAAGCCAAGGGCGTAGCTCGTAGTCTCTCTGTTTTATCCCCAATAGGGGAAAACCTTCCGCATTAGACAATAGGATACTCAAGTCTTCTATCAATTCTGCTTCGATTGGGAACCTCTACCGGTGGCGAATCGTCACAACAAGGATAACTGTGCTCATTACATCATATTATCCGGCAAGCAGGATCGCCTGACCCTCGCCAGGTTAGCAATCCATCAATTTCCATGTGGTTCATGAAGGAAACAAAGCCGGGACAGTCCAATTAGCTAGGTATTCCAGTGCGGCTGTTTGCTTTGAAATTTTTTCAGAGACCTTGCCGTGACTCATTGTTGACGTCAGACTTTGACGCAAGGACGTGATCAACATGATTTTCTAATGATAGTACATGACTAAGCTAGCTATTCATTGAAGGAAGGAAACCTGTTCGTTGATTCGACCACCATTCTATAGCAAGTTAACTCTAAGTGAAAAAGAAAAGGCACATTCATTATACTTATGCACTATAATGGTACATAGACTATATTAGGTCTATGGGCATAGTATTTTCGGTGCCATGAACGTATTAACTCACCTAATGTACAGAGGTGTGCATTTCTTATCGCATGGTGAGAGTTGGGCTTGCCGTCGGCCTGGTTATTTAGTCTACTTAGGTTACATTGTGGGTAGATATGTATTCTACCCATCCGACTATCCGTGGCTTACCCCCAGCTTTTCGAGGTCTTTCATCTTGAGCCCGATATCTTTTGTAGCGCCCATGAAAATGAGGCAGAAAAATACACGACAGAAACCGATAAGAAAGTTGTAAGAAAGAGAGGAAGGCCGTCAAAACTCCTCGTACAATAGCAATACAACCAGTAATTTCTCTCCACTGCAAACACTCCCAACTCATCCTCACGTCAACATTTCACCACAATTCACATCAAAACGATCCACGAAATCAGCCGTCCAACTAGGGCAGCACTGGACAGGCGGTAAAAATAATAGCTTTTGGGTAGAGATATGAATACTACCTACCATAGATACGAGGCGGTAAGTGGCTGAAATGATACATGGCACACTGGTACTTGGATTTTTTGTATAGGGTAAGGACCTAATTCTTTTCTTATGAACAGTACTAAAGACAATAATAAGAAAAGAATAAATTATTCTATGATATTTAACTTAATATTGTATTTATTACTGGGTTGATTGTTTTGATATTGTATCGAAATTAAACGCTCAGGGGTTCTAGTTTTGCCATGTTTTGTGTTAGTCACTTGGGGGGATATGAAGGCTGGCTCCCAGATGCAAATGGCGGTGCAGTTCCATGAGCTGGGCAACATTGTAGGCATCAGCACCCCCCTTCCTCTTGTGGTGGGTAGGCTCTGAGCCAGGGAGGGATTGGCAGAGTTTGAGGCTGAAATTGTTCGCTTCGCTCAAATCGACCCTCTGTCCCATCCGAAAGCCGTCGCGATATCGATGCATGAGACTAAGAAGCCAGAGATGGCCAAAAACGACAAAAGGCCCAAGCTTCACTCAGCCAATCAGGCCAGAATCAAGTCGTTCTTCACCCCAAGGCTGCACCATCCCAAGTCGTGCCCACCCCTCCACCAACCAACAAGCGAGCAGGCAAGCGCGCCAGAGAGAGGTGAAGACTCTTACGATTCATACGTAGTCAATGTGCGATGGACCTGGCAAAAGGTGGTCGACGGGGTTTATGGTGGAATGCTCGTCATCAGTGTGCAAGACGAGCAGAGAGAATCCGAAACCGAATCTAGAATATCCGTAAATCTTCATTCGTTATGGATTGAGAACCTCGGTTACTTCACCCCTAGTCTCGGTCCCTCTTTGGTAGTGGATATTGAACTGCCCGAATCAAGTATTTCTAGGTACAACAGTATCCTATTTAAGGTTTAGTTTGCGAGATAGGTGGGAATCACAGAGTTCAGAGCGATTGGAGGATCGCCAATTAGTCGTAAACAGCTGAGTCTGTGTACATGGATGAGAAGATGCCATTTCGATCGGAAAAAATGACATAATGTCTCCGAAAGAGACAAGGACCACGCTAGTTCTTCCACCCCGATGCGGGGCTAGTCTTGAGATGCCTCGGATGTCCGCTAATTGGACAAGTAGGGACTGAACTGAATTATGCGAGTGTGTACAGGATGCGAACCAAGGCGAAGTTTACAAGCTCTTTATACTGGCTAAGTAAGCTAACAGTCGGTCATTCTCGTGCAAGAGGCTTTCATTGCAACCATCGCAAGATCTATCATCACTGTATAAATCATAGTAGCCTAAATATCGAGGTAGTGTGACACTGTTGCTACACCGTCAAACTGACCTACTTATACCGCCAATTTGCAATCAACTACACAAGTGACACTCAAAATATCTAACAGATCACATGTGCCGTGAACGAACACATGTCAAAAAGTAATTTTGTTCTGGCATGACCATTCGAAGGACTTCAGAGGCGGTTGTGTCACAGAGGTCCGCTTACCTCGCAAACTAAACCTTAAATAGGATACTGTTGTATCTAGAAACACTTGATTCGAGCAGTTCAATATCCACCACTAGAGAGGGACTGAGAAGAGCGTGTCTTAGCTAAATATTATAAATATGCATCTAGTCTGTACGTTTCAACGCTCTCCTCCCAAATATCAAGTGACAGCAAAATTGTCGACTATGGCCACGCAAACGAGCCAGCATAGCCCCATGAAGTCGACGTGGAGGTCGGCCAACAGGGACAAATGGACCATATCGCACTGGCTGATTCATGCACTTAATGCCTACCCTCTCGACATGGACCAGACTGTTCCAGTGCATGCTAAGACGGATAAGATACCTCACTTAAGCCAAGCGTCTCAGCAGCTCTGGGTTTTTGCTCATGCCTTAGTCCCAATGCTCATGCACCAGACTTGGCTCATTTTCACCTCATGGCAAGGCCTTGGACGATTCGCCACATTCAGTCTTTACTTCTTCGCCTTTAACGCCACTGTTGTTTGCGAAGTCAACATTCTTCGGCGCCTTGGGCATCTCTATGGCTTCTTAGACGGGGATCAGCACGAGCGAGATGGAGTGCCGGATACTGGGGTTACGAAGGCGATAGCATCCCTTCTCAAAACTGCTGGCTGCCGTATAGCCATGGCTGTCATTCTCTCTTATGATGCAACTATATCTCCGGCGGACTTTGCGGGTAATTGGAAGTCCTGGCCGATGCTAGTCCTCCAGATTGGACTCTACGGCATTATACTCGACTTCTGGTTCTACTTATACCACCGCGCTGTGCATGAGGTGCCGGCCTTGTGGAAATTCCATCGCACGCACCACTTGACCAAGCACCCCAACCCATTGCTCACAGCTTTTGCGGACGAGGAACAAGAGTTCATTGAAATGGTTGCTGTGCCACTGATAACTTATTCAACCATGAGATGGGTGGGCCTGACACTGGGATTTTATCAGTGGTGGATTTGTCACCAGTTCATTGTCTATACAGAGGTCTGGGGACACAGCGGTATCAGGGTACATCTATCACCGCCTTCTCCTTTCAATTGGTTACTTGAAGTGTTCCATGCCGAGCTGCTGATTGAGGATCACGATTTGCATCATCGCAAAGGTTGGAGAAAGAGCTACAATTACGGCAAGCAAACACGGCTCTGGGATCGTGTTTTCGGGACATGTGCAGACCGAATTGAGTCGGTGGAGGCCAACATCGACTACCAAAGCCTAGCACATATGCCTATTATATAGCTTATACTGCAGAGATACATTTGCAAGCGGGCCTCTGCCTGAGGTGTGTTTGACTAGGGACGGTGGAATGAATATAAAGATCTGTGGATATGAAGATAGAAAACAACGGAGCGTCAACTTGAAATCACATGACGAAGACGATATCAGTGAGCTTGAATGTTTATCAGATTGAAATAGAGGTGTTGGCACATTGGCTACTGATTCTGTGTCAATCTTTGCGATGAACGATTTGCTCAGGTTCATGAAGAAAATGATGACTTGAATCTTATTAGAACCAAATAAATCATTGAGCATCCAGCGTCCGATAATATTATAATAGCTTCCTGCCTTATTATTTAGGATGAAGGTGTAGATCTTAGAGTTACTCCAGGCTCACCTAATAAACTGCTTAAAGTTATAAGCGGTTTAGAGTGAGTTTTTCTCTTTAGAACTTATTCTTATAAATATATTAACTAAGAAAGCTCTATTATTATATACTCAGAATATTATTAACTGGATTAAGTTTAATATTACTTTATCTTCAGCTTTTATATATATTAAGTTAAGTTATTAAGCTCTAGCAGCTTTTATTATTATTAAACTTTATTCTCTTTCTCTTTTATATAGAACTACCTTCCCTATATAATATAAGATTTAGTCTTAGAATTAGTATATAGTAACTTTATAATTAGCTATTACTTTTCTTTTAAAGATTCTATAGTAATAACTAACTAATCTACTATAATACTAGATACTATTAAATTAACTTTATTTAATTTAACTTTTCTATCTAATAAACTTTCTAATAATTCTATTCTATTTAATTCTCTTCT